>DWHQ01000502.1:0-13702 GCA_018247955.1 Eurytides marcellus marcellus | reverse complement strand
GGTTTTATTACCACTGTCTTCCGATGTCGATTCTTTTTTGCTAGCATTTTCTACAACCGTACCATTTCCAGTGTGAGTAACATTTATTTCGTCTTTGGTTTCAGTTTCTTCGTTAATGACTTTATATTTCTTTATTACAAGAACTGGAGCGGCATCGACTTTAACATCCGCTTTCTGAACAGACGTATCTGGATTTATTATCGATTCAGTTTTCGTTTTTGAACTTATTTTCTTTTTAGGCAAGGTAACACTAAAACTGACTTCAACGTCATTTTCATTTTCCTTAATGTTGTTTTCTTCCTTTGCTCTAACGGTTGTTTTTATTTCCTCTTTCTTGCCATTTCGATTAGCGTATATCTTTTCGGGTGATGGGCTGCTTGCAGGGTAGCTCTTCGGTCGCATTAATTTAGACTCTCTGGATAATTTCTTATCTTCACATTCACGTTCCTTAACTTCGTTCTTTTCAGACAATTGAGCCCTGTTTGTATCATCGAACGAATTGAAATCTTTTATCGGATAACTTTTTGGCCGTGCCATTTTTGATTCTTTTGCCTGTACTTTCTCATCCATAGAATTAGATTTGTTTTCCTTACTTCTAGTATCGTTTGCGGTTGTTGTTTTCTTTGATTCTGTTATCGTCAATGAAGTGTCCAAATTTGTTTCTTTTATATTATCTAAAATTGGAAAGAATGGCGTAGTCGATCTGCTACGTTCCTTACCCAACACATTATTTACCGGCGATAAGCATTTACGTAGGTATGATGATTCATCCTTGTAAAGTGGCGGCGAGTCATTTACATCTACAGGACTTTTAGGGGAATCCAATGACTTATTTTTCTTCTCTCTAATTTCTTTAAGTATTTTTTGCGTCTCGAGTTCCTTCTCTTTCTTATGTTTAGCATAAAGGCTTTCATCCGGAGGAGTATCAAAAAAGTCTGATCTAAGGAATCTCGAAATACGTTTTCTGGGTTGATCTCCGGCAAGTCTCATTGAATGGCGCCTAAAGCCCAAGCCAGATGTGTTCCCTAGAGAAGATGTGCCATATGCCGCTATATAACTTGGTTCGGATAATATGCTGCCACAATCAGAGGAATACGAGTCGTCTAAAGATAAATGCCTCTCGGGCATCAAATATTTGCTAAGCAGCGGACGATCTGGCGTGCTACGTATACTACTTCCCCTAGATTGAGATGGCTCTTTTCCAGCAGCAAGTTTAGACGATAAATCATATCCGACCGGATCAGTGTTAGAAATTGGTGAAGTGGTTTCTCGGGACGACGCTGAATTTCGCTTGAGTCGCGGTAACGTACAGAACTGCGACACGTGCGCCGCGGCCAAATCCATGTCACCGTCTTTATCGATCCCTCTATCGTTGTCCGTTTCCTTTATGAACAAGGAGTTGTCGATCTCCTTTTTCGCAGAGTTCCTGCATGTGTAACTTGCTCCGTCAGCGGAGGTCTGTTCTGTCGTATTCTCTGTGGAGGTGTCGTCATCGACGGATTTGACCGAATGGCCGCGCAGGTAGCGGCGGTGCACACCTTTCGCTTCGGCGGCGTCTTGTTCTTTGAGATCGCCGTTGGTACGGTTCGGTTCTGTGCCATTATTGCCACTCTCGGGGGCGCCTGCGTCGACGTGTGCGGAGGCGGAGGCGGAAGCGGAGGCGAGGTGGTCGAGTATCGAGTCCGCGTCGGGCGCGTCGTCGGTGGCCTTGGAGGCGGAGTGGGCGCGGGCGGGGCGGGGCGCGGGGGCGGAAGCGGACGCGGGAGGCGCGGCGTGCAGCGAGAGCGTGCGGCGCAGGGAGCGAGCGGCAGCGGGCGGCAAGTGCGCCAGCAGCTGCTGCTGCAGCCGCCGCGACAGCGCCGGCGTGAGGCCCGACAGCGCACGCATCTCCCTCTCGGAGAACTCTATCGAGCTCAAGTCCAAATCGGACAGATCTAACCCGCTTCCGCCATCGTTTTGCTGTTGCTGCTGATGCTGCTGTTGCTGTGGCTTCGACGTTTGGTGCTTCTTGCCGGTTCTCTTAATGCTACCTGCAACGGAACCCAAATGGACACACGGTATCGATCATGCATAACGCACGCACGACATGATATATTTACAGTGATCAGTTGGTGTTACTGAAACCTCTCCGCTGTCGAGAGTGGACTGATAGATTGACTGTCATGTTTATAGCGGAACTGTCAGCTGGAATTTCAATAATCTCGTAGTATAAAAATTGAACAAAGAATTTATAGAGGAATTCATCATTAGACAAAACATCGATGCAATGGGTTAAAAGTTAATCCTACAGACTAAAGAGGTCTAGTCGATTTAGGTCAAACGAAAGCTCAAAGAGATGCAAAACAAAAACACAAAATTATGCAATAAAATGTTGCTTTTCCATATGAATATAAAACAAAAATCCACCAAAAATTTACCATAACGCAAACGAACTGCATCAGCAATGTATACCGCGTTATAAAGGCATCTCTATTCTGGTAAACAGCCGCAGCGCGCTGTGCGCAACACAAAACACATAAATGAAGAAATAAACATGGTATTGTACCTATTCCTGTGTGGCGTTTGTGGCGGGTTTGTGGTTGGCGCTGTTGCCGCTGTGAAGTGAAGATTTGGTCGGAGCATGCAGTGTAACGCGCAACCCAACTGCAACCACACCAACACAACCTCACTACCGCTGCTCTGGCGCCCGTGGATCGCTAACAACCCTCTGCCCCTCTACCCCGCGCTCCCCCCACCGGCCTGGCTGCAGGTGAGTCGCCCCCAGAGCCCCCTACCGTTACGTGCGTGTCCATCACATAACGTACGAATCTCCACACTTACACGGGTGCCCCTCACGCTTGGCAATATTTCGATCGAGTGCTACCACATCCACTATCTACACATTTATGCCATGTCTCACTTTGCAAACAAATTAACCGTCAGTCGATGAATAATTTTACTGAACATATTCTAAAAACAATGTAACGTTAATATAGAACAAAAAAGATTCTCAAATTCAATTTCAACTCTATCCAATTTAACTGCATTGCCACAGACAATACGAAAATGAAATGCCTTTTGGTTTCAATTCATGCACTTTGCAACTATGAAATTACAAAAATAAAAATTACAATTACTTCTATAATAACGGAGAGCAACGCAACATTTTCCTGCTAGTGTTAGCGGGTAGGGGAAAGTCAACACCTGCACAAAGAATGCAAATTGAAAAACAGTATAACACTACAATGCAGATATAAAAAAAGTTAAAAATATTAATATTGTTAATGAACTTTAAGAGAAATAAAAAACAAAAAAACGAAAACAAACACATACATAATAGACTATGAGCTTACGTAACCACTGAATCGTTATAGTCTATTACACATGTTGGGAATGTTAAGGAAAGTCGGTGACGGTAGAAGACGTCACTGGTACTTTTGCACGAACTCGACAAAATACGCGCATATGGTTTATGAATCGATAGTTAATTCATTTGTTAAGTGGAAGCCAGTTTCTGGTGAGTGTCGCTGCACGTGCTCGGCGCTAACTACTGCTGAGCTGTGATGATGTCCGTGTAATATTCATGCCTTCATTTCGATTTGATTTGAATCGAGCTTTTCAACGCGAAATACAAGAGACGCATTATTCCTGATAGACAAAATTTGAAAAATAGGTATTTGGTTATTACAATCGAGTGTTATGATTGGTTATTGAAATATCTTTCAGATCTTTTTCCTTGAGATTTTGATTTTGCTTTCTTCTCCGTAAAGATATAACCATATAAACATAGTTCCATAGTTACATTTTAAGCAAAAATAGACATTGTACTTTTTTGATTGATTGATTGAAAAAGTTAGTTTTATAATGATCTGATCAACTATACAGGAGAATTTCTCCTAATCAGAACTTCAGTTTATTATATCCAATAATAAGAGGTTTCAAAATAAAAGTATACACAAACAAAAACGTAATAATTTCAATGAAAATCAACCTCACTGAAAATTTTATTTTTGATAATGAAAAATAATTGTAATTTTCTTCAATTATCAAATTTCAGATTAGGACAGGCTTAGTTTGCAGTTAATTGTTTAAGCGTAATTTTGGCCAAGTATGGTATACTAATGGTATCATAATTTCTCTAATGAAATATTTATTATAAATAGTTTATGATAGAGAATCGTGTGAGATTATTTACTACCAATTTAGAGATACTGTATAGTGCTTGACCACAGAAGTGATCTGATCTTAAATTGTAGACGCATTAAGTCAGTAAAAACCTATTGCCTACTGTACTTTACTGTCATGAAGTAATGCCTTGAAGACACTCACGTTGTATTCGGACGGTAAAACTGACATCGGCAAATTGTTCCACTCCTTTGTCGTACGTGAAAATTTTGTTTAATTTTTTAAAGTTTTTGCTCCTTAGAGTGAAAATTTTATGAAGTAATGATTTATTAAGTCTCAGTTTCTAATTTAAAATTCTAAACTAAAAGATTAATTCGAACAAATGGAATCTCTTATTTATGTATACTCATATAATGCTATGAAAATATTTTATCAAGCATTTCTCAATTTATTTACCGATTTCGTTTCAAATTTATTTATACATTTTTAATTAACTTTATTTTAGCTTCCTTAAATTGTATCAATATTAACCGTATAAATATATTTTATTAACCTTTTCTCCATTTTTAAACCGATTTTGTTTAAAATTTATTTATTAATTTTTAATTAACTTTCTTTTAGTGAACCGTTCATTAAATTGTATGATGTAATGTTAACACTGTCGTACTGTTTATTAATTATTTATTTCTCTTTTTCATCAAATATCTTAATTTACCTTATAACTTGAATAGGTGAAATCCATTTAATAGGTGAATTCCATTTAAATTTAAATTTAACGATGTTATTCATACGCGAACGCGATAAGGCATTTGTCTGTAACGTAGTGATTTTTATGATGATTGCGTTCGACCTCTACCAGTCGCACGCAGTGTCTGCGTGTTCGAAGGAAGCGAGAGTGCGTGCGCGTGCGCGCGTGCGTGTGCGTTTGCGTGTTCGTGCGCGATACCGGCGACGCGATCCCCGTGCGACGCAAGCGGCCAGCGAAGAGCCCACTCACCTCGCGGCATCGGCTGCCGGCTCTTGTTGAACATCGACTCCCAGTCCGAGTGCAGTTCGCGCGAACCCCAGCCGTCGCGTCTGTCGAATCAGCCACAAATTATTCCACCAACACGAAATGTACAAAAGATGCAAAAACTATAAACCACAGTGATAGTCGACCTGGTACTCCTATCCACTAGAGAGTTAGAAAGATACAAAAGATGAATATAAAAATTATAAACCACAGTGGTAGTCGACCTAGTACCTATCCCACGTCCACTAGTGAGTTAGAAAGTTTTATCCACTAGTAAGTTATAAAGCTTTCGTCGCCCAAAAACTAAGCAACTTTGATGAATGTTTGACGCATTTACTAAGCTATTGGTTTCGGCGTCGCAGGTCGTGGATTCGATTCTCACCCGGGATAAGTACTTGTATGAACAGATACAGATAATTGTTCCGGATCTGGTCGTTTGTATGTGTGAAATTTATGTATATAATACGACGTTGTAACACAAAATATTTGCATCTTAAAATAAGGGCAGCGTTTAAAAAAATTACTAAGCAAAAATATAAATCACACTTATTGCAGATTTCAAGTTTGTATTTACAGATTACAAAAAAAAATCTACAATTTCAATATGAATCAATTTACAACGATTGAATATGCTATTGACATTCTTCAACACATTGACAAATTTTCATTGTGGTTAAACGTTGTGAACTTACGTTTCGGATACACTTCGCTTACTTTCCGAATAAGTATGAGTGCTGCATGTAAATAAATAAAACATGTATGAAAAAAGCCAACTTATTTCATTTGAATTATAATGTAAAAATATGAACGCAATACTCACAACAGATGTCTCCTTGGTAAGTGAGGGCTGCATGCGGAAAATTAACGTCATCGTTATTAGTTGGAATTAAAAAAAAATGAAAACACATTACATGCAAGTTTTGATAAAACGAAAATATGTTGAAAATGTCACATAAAAGTAAATATTTTTATTAAAACAAGAAGAAAATTACGATTTTAATTTAATTATATACGAAGAAATTAAAAAGGAAAGAGGAGATCTTAGCCATTGAAAAATAGTAAATTCGTATCTTTCTTCATTCTAATATAGAACACATGGGAGACATGTTATTAACTTGTAATATCATTTTACACATTATTCAGGTTTATTATTTTTAAACGTACATCAGACCTTAAAGAGGTTATTGGGGTTGAATGCGTGAAAATTATAATATTTTTAAAATAGAAATGTGCTTTATTAAATAAAAATGTGTTTACAAAAGCTAAAACGCGATGAATAAATTTGTAATGAATGTGTAAGTTTCCATATCAAATTGACAAACACCTAGTCGGAGTAAAATTTTCTTTTATTTGTAAGTAACTATTATTTTAATAACAAGCCTTTCTTTCCAAATATTTCATGATCAGCCAGTTGACAATCCAATATAGAATTAAAACAATACACACAATTCATAGATGTGTGTAGATGCAATAAAGTACATCTGAATAACCTTTTACTGGTGCAGATTTTATATTTGCCGGCTTATGTGACATACATGCTTACAATGAAATTATTAACAAAATTAACGGTAAGTCTCTTTTGCACTGTCTGCCTGTAAAAGCACCACACCTTTGCTAATTATTCTACCGTCAAACAATAAAGTGCAAGTATCATTGCATTTTGGATTTATGGTCTAAAGAAATGTCTCAATTAGTTAATCTTAATATCATATTTTATCTCTGGGTGAAAAATGCAGCGCCAAAGCAACCAGAGTTTTGAACTGCTATTCTAATAGCAATTGAGTGGCAGATTGCGTCACTAACTTCTATATATTTATATATATAAGGCTATGTTTGAAGTTGTGTATATGTGTATCTTTACGGCAAATAGATACCTATTCTATAAAACTAATTAGATTTTTAACACAAGAGGATGTGAAGGCATATGAGATGAAGTGACTAAAGCCACACTTTTTACAGTGTGTTCTATACGCACCTATTGAAGAATGGCGATTGCAGATTATTGAATAACGAGTGGGGATGCTGCGAGAAACCTGGACCCTCCTCTCCGTTGAGACGCTGCGTTAGTGCACGCACCTGGGGGAAAAAAGAAGTTTAATGAGGTCTGTTACTGGACGCTGCTGTGGTGGCGAACTTGTGGAGACTGGTTAACTTTTAACTTTTATTTTTAACCTTTTAACAATCAAAACCCTCGAGCAACCTGAGTTTACATCCTGATGCTGGCACAAATAAATTTGTTGATTTTTAGTTAACTATTTGAAGTGAGAATGAATGATTTGGCGTGCCATAAGAGAGCCTTATATCCAGCAGTGGATAAAAAACGGTTGACAATGATGATGATTTGAAGTGTTGATTAAGTACGTATTCAATGAGGAAACATGGTTATCTAAGAAATGAGAATAAAATATTTTCGGTTATATAAAATCCGCCAATTTGATCTTTGAGTTTATAGAATGTGAGCAAAGGCGGACGGACTAACTCGATTCCTGTAGACACACACTACGAATATATAATAATACTAGAAATCTTGCAAACGTATTACCAACCTCTGAAAATGCAGGACATACACCGAACAAACTAAATTTAAACGTATAAAATACTTTTATTATACGCCAGCACAATTTATTCCGGACTTTATAGTTACGTCGATACCAACATCTTAAATATAATTATCCAAGAAAATGGTAATTGATTAAATCTCAAAGGATTTCAGCCACCAGGGTTTTCTAAAAATAATTACTATATACATAACACAAAAAAATGAAGGTGATAAAATTTACCCTGTGCAAAAGCGTGGAGAATAAGTTCTCTGCAGTGAGAAGGTGGAAGCCTTCATCTTCTTCATCTTCCTCGCCGGAACTAACAGACTCCGCACGGGCCGCTCGTGTAGATCTAAAACGAATATTTTGTTTCATTTTTAAAGTGTGGTGGAAGTTTATAAAAATGTAACACTTTTTTCCTATTAAACTTAATTATTTTAAAGCTAGTTTAGAAATTAAAGTGAGTATTAGAAGATCGAACATACAATAGAAAATACATTTACATAACATGGACAACAAGCAACTATGTTGCCTTTTTCCGGTATTTATTTGCCTTGTTTTTATAAGGTTTAGAGGCAAATTAATATAGATCATCAAATTTTGAATATTCCTTTCAACATACCTCAAGCGATGCATGTGATTATCATCTTCTTCCTCAGATTCTCCACCACTGACAAGGCTACTGTAATATGAAAGAAGAAAAACATATTTTACATAGTCTCCATAAAAAAATATAGATGCAATGAAATATAGATGCCCCTTCATCTTTTGACGTTCAAAACCCTGATTGCTTCAACTTTTGACTAGTCACTTACAAATATGATATTGTACCTCCATGCGAAGTATTTTAGTAAAAACATTGCTTATTAAACGAGAACACAGATACTAATGTCTGCTAGTGATTGCTGTGCGTAGCACTCTTGTTTTGTTTTACACAGTACTCTTTACATGCAACTGTGAGTTTGCACCGACGAAACATTCACAAAAAACGTGTTTAGTGGAAACTGAACGTTTTGATCTTTTTGACACGAGGGCTCTTTATATAACTACAGAGGGAGGGGTTCGGTTATGCCCTGCGCCTCCTTTTGTTACGATGACGACAAACCTAATGTCATCCTAGCAAGCAGCGCTTCCTCTCGACGTCTCTCGAATATAAGTACCACTTTCTATAAGGTCTAATCTTGTCGAAGAAAGAACAATGGGGTTCCAGAACATCGTTATTTAATTAAATTGTTGTTTTTTAATACTATTAATTATTACTTCCAGAAATTTAATGTGTCATATTTTATAGCCAGTAAATACGCTGGCAACATCGACCTTCAAACAGGGACATAATTCTTACAGATTACCGCTTCGCAGTAGAATAACAGATAACGCAGTGGTATCACTCTGCAAAGTAGTGATACCACATAGTAATTATATTTATGCGTCCAGTGGTCGTCAATATCTCGGATGCCATGGGCGACAGACACTCTCATAAAAACGTGTAAGCCATTGAGACTCGACAAAGAACAGCGCTATGCTATGACCTGATGCGCCTCGGCTTGTGCGTGCGCGTGAGCCTGGGCGCGTGCGCGTGTGCGTGCGCGTGCGCCGCGTCCGGCTCGAGGCTGCGCTGGCGCGGCGTGACGTAGCCCTTGCCCTCCACCGCGATGGGGATGATGAACTCGCGCGCCGACTTCTTGATTGGCTCGCCGGGGCTGCTGCACGCCTCGCTCGTCGGCGACTCCGTGGACGCCAGCCGTCTGGAATTCAACACAACGATATATAGTGCTAAGCAACACAAATAAGTGGTAGGGTTTTATTGCTTGTTATTATACCGCCAAGCAATTTGAAAGACCTACTGTATTTCAAAGTGGGTGACTGTGTATATAGATATAACATCTTAAATCTCTGGGTGACAGCGCAATGCAAGGCAGGCAAGTTTAAGTTCGATCGGTTCTTGGGCTCTCTTAGCAGGAGATGAAGAAACTGTTATGAATGGTGCTATTGCTCTTACCTTAGCGGCGTGTGTTGCCTTGGCGCTGTCGGTGGGGCGGGAGGAGTGACGGGAGGCGGCTTGTGGGGCGGCGACGTCGGCGCCTCCTCCGTCGACATGTGGATCGGGATGATGCGCTCAACCGACACGCCTCTGCGCACAAATCAATAGAATGCTAAAAATGTTTTGAACAGCAGTGATAAAACATAATATAGACATACAACCAAATGAATTGATTGTTTTTATTAAAAAATTTTGTACTTGGGTCCCTTCCCGGGTCCATACCGTTTTGTCCTCTGCATAATTTGCAATACGATTCAGTGTGAATAATGTCATTTGACCTAATAAAGACACGGAGAGGCGCAAAAACATGAAAACTTGATATCGTGGTAGGAATGGTACCATAGTATCTATCACCATATCGGTATTGCACATACCTGTGCCGGTGGTCGTCGACACGGTGCTGCGCTTCGGTGCGGAAGAGGCGCGGGGCGGTGGGCGGGGCGGCGGGCGGCGTGCCCGGAGGGGACGACAGTGACGTCACGCCCGCCGACGACGACCGCCCGTACGGAACCGGCGGCTTGCCTGCAAATCGTACTCGTTGGCTCTTTAAGCTCACCTGTACTTCGTGATATGCGCAAAACTTAAATATACCACTGAAGTTCGTCCCAGACGATCTTTATATTCGCTCGTATCTCGTTTTTCTGCTAAACATCATCTCAATGATTTAGTTTTTTAATAACCATAATAACAATATTAAAAAATTACCATTAATTCTGACGTGAGATCTTTAACGCTACAAGAAGCTGGATAAGCACAGCGGTCAAGCACGAATGTAGGAAACTAAAGATAGTGACAATAACATGAGATAAATGATGTTGTTAGTAAATTGCCTTCGTTTAAAACGTTTGTTAGTTTTATCTTCTTTAACTGAACTTTACTTAGATGTTCTCTTCTATTTCCTAACTGCTTGTCAATATTCAATATGCACTTTCCTCCTCAAACAGCAACATGCAATTATTTTGCGTCGTAAATTTACCAATCGTGTGTTAGAAGAGGATATGTGAAATGAGTTGTATTTGTATAATGGAAGCATTATCGCATACCAGTGCGTATGGCGGATGAGATAATATCGCGAGCAGCGCGTCTGCGGCTTTCCTCACCCGCTTTCTCCTCCACCAGCTTGGCCATTGAGTTCTGCAGACTCCTGAAATAGGAAGCACACAAGTCATTTACTATTTCACTACAAGCTATGAAACGTGAGCCGTCGTGAAATCTCAACAGCTGCTCTTTCAAATGTCACAATGTTCTGAATAACAATACAATAGCTATCCCACAAACGTAATAGATACCTTCTGGCGTCTTGGAGGAGCACAGAGGGATCAACCTGAGTGCTGTTGTGCATTGGCTCACTCTCCGTCTTTTTAACGCCGCTGCGACTCGCTTCTCTCGTTTCTCTTACTTCTTCCACGGGTGTCTGAAAGAGGTACATTGTTTAGTTTACTAAACTATACTATAATCACGTTACATCAGAGATAGATAACCAGTTAGTGAAGCCTTACCCATAGTATGTTTTATTGTTTCAGTTACATTTCTAAAAACTCACCGGTGACGGTTCAATTCCAATTTGTTGCAGTCGTACTGTGCCGTTGTCGGGCGACTTCGCCGGCAGCTCTCTATCCTCGCTTTGCGCTTTGGGTTTCGCGATCTTTGATACAACTGCGATTGAACATATTATTTTAATAGTGCAATAGTTTAGCTTTTAACCTTGAAGGAAGTCAGCGAACCCTATATGGGTTTTTATTAAGCCGGTGAGTTTATAACGTGTCGAAAACTACAACACTAGTCACAATTCAGCAACGCAATTCAGTGGAATTGTGACTAGAGTTGTTGGTAACAGTAGGGGGTGTAATTTTAACTTGACGTTATTTAAAGAACAATATGAGCCTTATCTTTTAACTTTATAGATAGTCTATAGTGAATGCTTGTTTGACTTAAGTTTCACAAAAGCTAATGAGTCCAATATAGGATATATAGCTAGTCCGTCCGGCATCTCATACTGGTGATAGCTATTCTTAACTTTAAAAATACTCAGAACAAAAATCGATTAATGTAACTGTAATATTCAAATCTATAACCTAACTTCCTAAATCTAAAAACTTATCGTATTAATTACTGCCTTAATTTAATAAATTTAATGAATTCCTTAATCTGTTAGACTACATCATTTAATTTGTAGAATTCTATAACGCCACAAAACACCGCAAACCAAAATATTAACAAACCTGGCTTGGAGAGATTTCGTTTGATTTCAGGAGTCGTAGTCAAAGATGCTCTCCTCTCAAACTGCTCTTTGAAGCTTCCCACATGGCCACCTATAGAAATCAAAAGAGCAAGTGACTACATGTTGTTCTTATCATTTCTCATGTGACAAAATTAATCTTTTACTATACAGAAAGAAAAAAAATTGGGCTTACATTATTAGGGGATAGTGTAAGCACTTTATTTTTTTCCCGTAAGTTTCAATAATTTAAGATGATTCAACTATAGCACGCCCATGTATATGAACAAAGTTGTTTTTATTTTTTAATGATGATATTTTTTAATACACAGCTTGGCCTTAATAAAAAGAAGGTATAAATAATATTAAATAATAAAAAAAAAACGTGTGCATCGCGGGGCGCCCAAAGAAGTGATAACTTAATTGCCAAATGAAGCCAGACTGGCACTGTTACGCGTTACGTTACGAAACAGATTACCCTCCCATAAAAAGTTATCACTATAATAAATATTACCCTATTTCATTAGTTTTTAGAAGATAAAGTGACGAAGCGGGCATGTTGTGCACCGATTGTAAATACGCTTGTTCATAACAAGACAGTGCCACATATAACATAAAACATAGTGCCAGCCACAGATTTAAGATATTATATCTCTATGCCCAGAAATAACGCCAGCAACATTACCCTTCACATCGGAACACAATAGTGCTTACACATTTTTGTTTGGCCGAGTAACTGGTAATGAAGTCAAGAGTCCTACCACTTGTACTATCTAATAAGTCAATCGTCTAATTCTTTGAAAACATACCAATCGACAGTTTCTTCGGTTTGGTGGGGGCCGGCGCGGGAGCAGGGGGCGTTTGCTGAGTGAGCGAGAGGGAAGTGAGTTTGTCCGCAGCGACTGCTACTGACGCTGGCTTCGGCTCTTCCGTCTATAAATGAAACAAATATACCTGAACACTTATGAATCGATGTGAGTGCGTGCGTGCGCGCGCGAGCTTGCGTGTGTGTGTGTGTGAGTGTGTGTGCATATGCGAGTGTGCAAAAAAGACATTATTGGTACTATAATAATGACGACTGATGTTTAAGTCTGATACAGTTTAAAGACTGCATAACAAACGTCACTGAAGTTTTTAGTAAGAAATAATTGTTTCGGTTAAGTATCCTTTAAAACTCTCAACCAGCACAAATCTGCCATTAGAATATAAACACAAATATTAATCAGTTGCCCACTCCATGTGACCAAATAAAAAAAACACGCATTTTTTTTTTTACTTTGGATATACTTTGATATTTTGGATATATTTACGAACACGCATGCAAACATCACTAATTGATTTGATTGAATTTTTCACTTCAACCTTAAGTAAAAATTGAAGCATATTTTTAATTTTCAAATTTGGAATATCTTTCTTCTAAGTGAAGATTAATGAAAACCAATGTGTTTTTGCTTGCCTTAGTGTTCCATTCTAATCCTACCGTACCTTAGGTTGTTCTAGCTTTTCGGGCGCCGATTTCTCTTCGACTTTGGGCACCGAAGGAGTTTTGGTTTCAGGGTTTGTGACTTTATCTGCTTCTTTTGGCTTTACGATTTCCACCGTAGCGTCCTTGGCGAGTTCCACGGGCGCCGGCGCTATGGTCATAGTTGCAGAGGACTTCAGACACGGCTCCGGCTGAAAATCCAATGACCAGATTGTTATTCTAGCAAAGATTTTATGCAGGAGTAATTTTAATTTATTTTATTTTATGTATTTAATTTATATAAAGTTTATGTCGGTAGTAAGAT
>DWHQ01000501.1:0-13704 GCA_018247955.1 Eurytides marcellus marcellus | reverse complement strand
TTTGTTTTTTTTTTTTTGGAGTAGACTGACAATCGAGCATGCGGCTCACCTGATGGTAAGTGATAACCGTCGCTCATGAACATTTGCAAACTTACAGAAGTTGCAAATGCGTTGCCAGTCTTTAAGGGGGGGAAGTTTTGAAAGAGGGATGGAGGAAGGGGAGTGGAGGAAGAGAGATAGGAAGGGGATGGTAAGGAGAGGGGGAGGAGGAGGGGGATTGGCCACCAGCCACCTCACTCACCGGACGAAACACGGAAGAAAAACACTTCCACTTCACGCCGATTTTCTGTGAGGTTTCTCTCTCCTCCACTATTGATTGTACAGGCCAAAACACAAATGTTGTCTGCAAAAAGTAATTTCTTGTGTTTACTCGAATACATTATTAATTAAAACAAGTTAACAGCTTTGTATTACATACAGTGTTTTAATGCAGTTTTGAATTATTGTTTAGAACACTACTACGCTAACACACTACGAACTATTACCACGTTTAATGTCACATCCTAATGTCAGAATTAAACGCTAACGTGAGGGCTTACGTAAATTTTTCAATCATTTCATTCCTAGATCGGACCATTAATAAATATTAATGACCAAAATAAAACACAATAGAATCTGTAAAATTTGATTTCTCTACGAAATTGGGAATGGCTGAGTGAGTTACATAAAATTTATATCTAATTGCATCTTTAATCTAAAAACTAAACTGAATTTATCTCAATTGATTCAGTTGTTACAAAAACGACTTTCTATTGACTCTAATGAAGCCAGTCTCTAATGAAAAAGACATGTTATTTATTTTATGAAAATTTCGCGATAGCAACAGATATTAGCCATGGATGCTTGACATACATCAGCTTAATTTTGATTACGGTCTTCAAAATGTAAATTTCTGCTATCCGTAAAGTCAATGTCTATACGCTTTTCCCAACATTTTCTCCCACGAACTACTAACTTATTATTTTCGCACCGATACGGGTCCTTCAAGAAGAGAGCGTATCTTAAAGGCCGGCAATGCATTTGCAAGTCCTCTGACGCTACAAATACCCAAGAGAAGCAGCGATCGCCTACCACCAGGTAAATCGCTTGCTCGTTTGCCTCTTATTCTATTAAAAACCTTATTATAAAATTATAATAATTACAATGTTTTTATGTTCGCTGTCCCAGAACTCGAGAAATGTTAAATCACAATTTCCTGATCGTCATTTACAAAATACCCGAGACCTTAATTTCACAAAGCACATTGCAGTGGGCGACGCCATCTTCATAATTCGTTATGGCCCATAAAATCTCCGACGACATTTTCCCAGCTTCGTCCGTGACCCATTTGCCGAGTTGACAATGCTTTTACAGATTTCATTGCCAACCTTTTTTAACTTGCACCTTGAAACATTACATATTTCAACGACCTTTCACTATTTTAATAACTGTTAAATAGTCTCGACACATGGGTCGTTTTTAAAAATAAAGGCATAACGGTTTTTCCCAATAACTTTAAAACTATTACAATCCAGTCTATTGCACAATAAATACGATAAATTTAATTTGCTACTACTACGTTTTATGCCATCTATCCATATACAATGTTGTTTTTAACCAAAACGATAAGAAATAATTTAAAAGATAGAGCGTGGCGCTGTCCAGTATATTTGGAAAACATATTACATTGCTTCGATAACAGATGTCGCCTAAAAGATAAAATAAAAAATGGATTATCAATTAAGAGTGCACAATAAAATTAGTATATAATATTATATACAACTTTTTACTGCCTTTAAAAATATGATTATACCCTTTTTTGGACGCAGTTAATGATCATTCAGTCAATCGCTTATTTCATTCCGTTCTTTCAGTCTAACCAAATATTGACGTCAATTGTGACGTCTATGGTAAGTTTCAATTTTCATTCACTTAAGTTTTCCTTAGTTTTTCAGTGTTTTCAGTTTTATTTTGTTCTATACGATAATTATGGGAACCAAAAATAAATAATTTCAATGAGGAAGAGATAAGTGTTACCTAACTATAGGCATAAATATCTTAGAAATGGACGAGGCTTGTGATTATGAGGGCGAAATACCGATTTGGCAGGAGCCCCGATGCGAGCCACTCGGGGCTCCTAAAGAAAACCTGTGCGATGAAACAACACCAGAACAAATGTCCGGTGAACGAATACACGCATTGGAAGAGGAGCAAGAGATTTTATCGTCGTCTGTTTTTTCACTTACATCGCACTTGGCTCAGGTAGAGTTTCGTTTGCGACAAATCCTCAAGGCGCCGCCAGAGGAAAAGGATGCTATGCTTAAGGAACTCGAAGAGTTTACCTCGCGCGGTGTTCCCGAATCAAGGACAGCACCGCAAGGCAGCGCAGGTGAGACAACATGCAACGAGTGCGTTGAATTGGAGAGGAAAATAAGGAGGCAGCGCGCAAAACAATCGCATTTCGTTGAAAGACTCAAGTCACAACTGAAGGAACTGGAGCGGTTTGCTTCAGACCCAAAATCCGAGTCAGGAAATAGTACACACAGGACACTTATAGAACATTTGAGGAGTGAAATCGACAGGAGCCTCGAAGAAGGCTGTCATCAGCCGCTGAGCGCTGAAGAAATTAGACATCAGATTAACTGCGCGGTACGACAATACGCTGACAGGCAGTTGACCAAGGAAGAAATTGTTGGCAAACTACAGTCCCATATAGAAGATATGCAGAAATTCATTAAATTAATAAAAAACGAGGACTTCAAAAGCAATGGGAAAATGAAACCGGAACCGAAAAAATTGGGGAAACAGGAAAATCATGATAAAAATTTTACTCGGAATAAAGTCAATGATGAATTGAAGGCTGAGACTATAAATCTAATGAGGAAAGCTTCGACATTAATACAAATATTTACTGTTTCCCAGTTTGGTTGCTCTCCAAACACAAGCAAAAAGTACGACAAGAAATCTTCACCAGTTGTAACTCATTGGGGCAATCTAAGAGCTAAACTAGAGATGTCAATTGGTGCTGTTTTACATTTAGTATCCCATGATAGATCATCAAGTTCTATCATTGACAGTTATGATAGTGACTCTGAAGAAGGAGCTATTGTCATAAATGATGCTCCTCTAACAACCGCAGTCCGCAGACATTTAGCTATTAATTTACGTGATTTACTTCAACACGGTCTAGTCGGGCCAGAGTCCACATCCTTAGTCCCAATAATAGGTTGCTTCCCAATACGCAGGTCTTCCATGTCGCAATCGGTCCACATTTGGGAGCTTATACTACGCTACTATGAACTGAACGATGGTGATAGGTTCAACTCCACTCCCGCTAGGAAGTTAAGCCAAAGCTTTAACTTAGAAATAGTCGGTGGAACCGCTATTACGAATAAGCAAAGTTTATTAAGTACTATCGGAAGTATATTAGCTTCACACGCCCCATACAAAAGGAGTTATGATGCACACTTTAAGGCATTTGTGTGTGCCGCATTGAACGCCCATAAGCTTGTTATTTGGCTAAACATTATGTTGAAATGCAGATCTTTGATTGATTCGTATTATTCCTCCACCAGCTATGTTGTTAACACGGGTTTCCAAGATACATTACAAAGCCTAGATCGTCTCACACCATACAATTTCGATTTACCAGTGGACCTAGCTGTGAAGCAATTCCAAAATATCAAGGATGTATTTATGTAATTGTAAGAGCACTCTTTTGTACACAACCTTTACTTGCCCTCCACTTTATCTGAACATTTGTAATGTATAGATCTATAGCTGAACATTCTAGTCCATTTTACTGAAAGGTTTTAGTCTATGTTATTTTGACTATTTTAATTTGTTTTAGTTATAAGGCATTATACAAAATATAAATATGTGTATATTAAGTGGGTAAATTAACAATATTTCAATGATATAATTATTGTAACGGAATCATTATAAATTTATCAGTAGATGCTTTATTATCATATGTTGTTTTTTCTATGGCCTAATTAGATATGGCTTATAAGTTTATAAATAGAAAATAATATTTCCACCATAGCCAACTTATGTATGATTGTTACTTTAAATTCCCCTTTACATTATTTTGTAATTCATTTGTTAAATATTATAGATCTGTTATGTATTATTTTTATATAAACAATTAGCATATTTTAAGTGTTAGTAGATATCAAACTACATTCAAAGTTATTTTATTCAAGTCAGCAAAACCAAAGAATTTATCAATGTACTGTACCATAGATTTAAATATCAATATTGCTAATATATTGTAGTTGAAGCATGCATTTGTCGTTTTATTATGCTTTTATGATAAAAAAAAATTGGCACTAAGAAAACCTTAATTTGATTTTGGAGAGAAATCTTCAATGGGTTTGACTATTGTCAGGAAATACTCATTCTTATGTTTATTCTTCAAGAAATAATAAAAATATAGATTTAAAATTGAGTTCACAACAATGATTTATATATCTATTAAACTTGGCTGTTATATTAACATGAAATAATGGAATCTGGTGATCTTAAATCAAAACGAAACATTATTTTACTTATGTTATTATTGTTTTAGATAAGGAATTAAAAAGACAAAGAAAAGATTACACTTTATTATTTTATCAAACATTTGGCGGCACATACATCTAACATGGCAGACCGGAATTGAATACATAATATGTATGCATAAATGCAAAAACATTTTAGTTTGCATAATTGCAATAAACATGTCATTCTTTCACTGAAAAAATAATAAAATATAGTCATAAATAACATTCAATATTTTAAATAATCTCCACTAGCAACAACAGCTTTTAATACTTTGTTATATTTCGTGCTTAATACAATCAAATATTTTGGTTTTATTGCAAAACAATATTTTAACAAACATTCACAACAATGCTATATATTCGATACCAACTTAGATTCATTTTAGTAAAAAGGTATAATATTGGAATAGAAATCATCATATGAGAACTGTGAATTATTATGGTTTGGATTTTAGTGCACTTTCTCAAATATAGAACAAGGCGTTACCAGCTCTACTGCATTTTCACACTGTATTGATTTGTCACAAGGGTCATAATTTTTGTCAAATGTTAGCTGCACCACTTTCACAACAAAACAACACTGTTGTCGCCAGTGCCCCATGCTCGGTCCATTGTTTACTTGGGCCCGAGCATATCTTCAGGGCGGACCCATTTGTCGAACTGCTCAGCCGTGAGGAAGCCTAGCTTGATGGCGGTGTCCTTAAGAGTACCGCCCTCTTTGTGCGCAGTCTTTGCAATTGTAGCGGCCTGGAGGCAAAGTCAAAGTTATATAAGGGAAACAATAAAAAAATATTTCTTATATATGAAAAGTCTGCCAATCCGCAGTGCCATCATACTCTCTGTATAGAGGAGGCCTGTGCCCAGCAGTGGGACCTGTATAAGCTATTATTATATAAATTAAAAAATGCGTTTTTAATCTTTACTCTTTTCACACTATACAAAGGTATGACGGCACTGCAAATTGGCAGACTTCACATATTCAAGGACATTTTGTAATAATTTTTTACATATGCAGGTTTTCTCAGGATATTTTCCTTTACCATTGACAATGTGATAAATCAGCATTAAAAAACTGGTAATTACAAATTAGCAAATTCGTTGGTGCTAGACCGGGTTTGAATTGAGGAATATTGAATTAAAAGCAAGCACCTGGACACTGAGCTTTCCTCTGCTACCGTTTTGTTCTCTATCTCTTATTTATTATTCTACTTTATATTTTATTATAAGCTTTCGTGTTTGTTTTATTTTACCGAAATATAATGAAATGTCAATTTTTTCCTGAAATAAAGTTGTAAAAAAGGCCAAATGGTGTCAATGACCAAATGATGTGAAAGACATACCATTTTATAACGGACTGAGTTTTTTGGACTATTTTGGTGATTTTAAACATTTATTTTAATAAACCCAAATCACTGGTTACTGGTAAAAAACTGGCAATGGTGGCTGTAACACTTTTCAAGATAGAGTCTGTACAAGAGGATTCTTAAGATGGATGGAATTTACCTACATCTCTGAAACTCCTGGACCGATTTTGATGAAACTTGCACTGTTCCCTAAGTTGGAGTGTACCTAGCCTTAATTAAAAAGGACCATCTCGACACGACTATTAATTTTCGAGAAACTCGTGGACAAACATACACTGACGAATTTAAACACACTCAAATACTATTCAATTCTAACAATGTTTACATACATACATGTCGAACGGATAACCTCTTTTTTTGGAAGTCGGTAAAAAGGCCCTTGCAACATAAAGTATTTCCATCTCACAATGGGTGCAGCTTTTTTTAACAAAAAAGAAAAAGATAGAAATGGATAATTCCATTGTGCAGTTATGAGTTAAGTCGCTTAACTTTTACATCCAATGTCCGACTTGTTGAAGTCATTATTGATTTCAATAATAAAAGGTTCCCACCTTATCGTAGCCAATGTGCGGGTTGAGAGCGGTCACCAGCATCAGCGACTCGTGCATTATCTTCGCGATCCTCTCTTCGTTGGCCTTTATGCCCACGGCGCAGTTCTTGTTGAAAGCAGCACAGCCGTCGCCTGGAAATTAAAGTTTTATTTATTTATTTATATAAATCAGAGGTTCCCAAACTTTTTTGTGTCGTTGACCCCTTGCCATGTTTTTCGGTTTTTGGTAGACCCCCCTACTTACTTGATATTGATTTTTTATAAATTTTTAACTGTAGTGAAGTTTAGTTAAACAAAACAGTTAAAGAAACGTTAAAGAAACTTAAGTACTTACTTAAAGTAAAAACACATGTTTAGTTATATATTGTAATGTATATACAATGTAAGTAAATAGGCACTATCAGTGTATGTTGAGATCCTCTATCGTGACCCCCAAATATTTTTTTCGCTGGCGTAGACCCCTTGCAAGTGTCATAGACCTCTAGGGGTCATTCATTATATAGACCACTTTTGGAATGTATGCTCTAGACCAACCGGCCAGTTAAATTTTAACTTTAAACCGATTTTCTGACCTTGTTAAGATTTATGGAAACGTGCGGGAAAAACGGTGAGAGATACACGGCAAATACTGTAAAAAAAACCGGTAACACCTAGATTTTAATAATACGTTCTTATACCTTCTTTATAACATGTAATTTATCCTGGCAAATGTTGTTACTGTTATAAAAAACAGTGAGAGACACACGGCAAATTAGAAATAAAAATAAAACTGTAACACGTAAATTTCGTCGAACATAAAAAAATTACCTTGCCTATTTCAACATCACATTGCATCAGTTACAATGGCGACCATAAAACTTCTATAAACCATGTTGAAAGTGCAAGCCGAGCGATTTTAAATAAACACCCGCCGTGTTATAACATTCAAAGGTAACCTTTTGATAGATGAAAGGAATGTTGTCTTTATCACCGCCGGATGCTGTAATGTTAGGTGTTTTTGAAATTCTTTCAGTCCCTCGTTATAGTTTTATTCTAGCACCGGGTTTTTATAGAAGCGAAACGTAATCTCGTTTGTGATACTAATAATGATACTATAAATATGGTTTACAACGCCACGTAATAAAAAAATATTTTTATTAATTATAACCAGGGCCGGATTTAGAGTTACAGCCCTGGGACCTCCACAATAGAGAATTCTAAAGAAATCATTTATTTTTTCGAAGAGAAGTAGAGTATTTATATGTTTGTTAAGTAAATCTACTTGATTTCACAATTGTTTAATGAAAAACTCGAAAGAAAAAAATGTGTGTTTTATTTGGGCCTGAAGGAATTTGGAGTTTTTATTTGGTCAATATAGATAATTAACATCCAGACACAGAACAAAAACCTTTGCTCATCGCACAGGTTCTTGTTCTGTGTCTGGATGTTAATTATCTTTTGTCCTGAGTGGGAATCGAAGCCACGACCTTAGGCTTTGTAGTCACGGACGCAAACAACTAGGCTAACGGACCAGTCACTATTACTTAGCAACAGACGTATTTACCGGGCAGTACTATAAATATAGTCAAAGCTCCGCCCAAGTAGATGTGAATGGTTGTTTAATGTCTAGCAATTTGCCAGCGTCCGTCTTCCCATCCGACGGCGTGTTTGTAAGGCAACGTTCTAGCAAGTTAACCCATTTAATATATAGTCCAACCTTAGGTGGGCTAGACTATATATTAATGACTTTTAAACTTGTAAAGTTTGTAGTAACTCCTGCGTTGCGGCAAATAAAATGTATTGTTGAATACAATTAACTTATTTCAATGCAGGTATAGTAGTTGATGGGGTGGTGATGTTGTTTTGTTTGTGGTTTATTTTTTGACAATCTTTTATAGCAGCCAAGTTGATAAAGATCCACCTTAAAGGCCGGCAACGCATTTGCAAGTCCCTTGATGTAGATGTCTATGATCGACGGCGTTCCCTTATCAGATGAGCCGCTTGCCCATTTGCCTCCTGATCCGGATAAAAAAGTTGAGGATTTATTTTATATATTTAAAAAAAATTAAGAGACGAACAATTTATTGTTGATGAGTGACACGCTTGCTCGTGAGAACACGACACAGCATTGGTTCTATGCTGTTCTCTTCACCCAACGATAGAGAAGGATGTAACACACTGATGCTTTGAGACTGGCTCTGCGATATCCCTGATGGTGTTGATTCCCCATAGCGGCTATTAATTACCACTGATTGAAGAGCCCACTCTTTTTATATTCTAAAAAAAAATCTATCGCCAGCCATGATAAATGTATTTTTGAGGTAAAATTTAACAAAAGCTTTTGACACAGTGTTATAATTGACACCGGTTTACCGCAAGGACCAACCTGTGGATTTTGAACATCATTTTCATCATCGCGCGACGTGTGTGGACATTATTGAGTATTTTATCACTAATAGCGTCTCCCGCGCCATAAAAATGATTTACCACCGTCGCCGTGTGTACGGACAGAAATGATATCGCTTATAAACGACGAGACATCGTGTGGGCGTCTGCGAATGTAAGATTGCTTCTAAAGTTGAAAGAAAATAAAAAAAAATCACCTTCACCGTTTTCTTGTTTGTGGTCCAGCAATAATCTGTAAACGTCCTATTCTATTAATAGCTCGTGAGCCTAATGCACTATGAGGACCCTTATAAAATGAATGAAAAAATACGATAAATGAAACCAATTTACGGATTTTCCCGCGTTTATTTCATATTAAATTCCCGACCTTTTGAACATTTTGCTGATTCTATGTTCATGGGACGATTAATTAATTGTATAAGAATCCTCCCTCTAATTCCTTATATAAACAATCAAAAGTTAAAACTATTAAAAGCGAAATAAGTGAATAACATAAAAATACATTTTACTGTTTCGTCTTTTGTAACAGAACTAATATAAACGAAAGGCAAATGTAAATCAAGTAAATTATTGGTTTAACGTCAGAAGTACAAATAAAACTAGACCACAAAAGAATCCATAATTTGATTTATTTAAAGAGTTCATTTGTTTAAAGCAGAGATTACTCTGTAATATCCTTTTGTATATAATTGTCTATTTGTTGAATACTTGTAGGTTATTCGTTACAACACTAAATGCAGATCAGAATGTACTTTAACCGAAAACAAAGTACACAACGTAAAGTAAATAAAAATGTCAAAAATCTGTGAAATTAGAAATGACACACTCATCACTCATTTCACAGATTTTCTATATTAATAATTTAAGATTTAAATCGCGGATAAACCGGCGAAGAGCAGCTACGCCGTTAATATGTAACCCATACTTTCGCTACATTAAACGAGGTGTTTATTAAGGAATAATAAAGAAATAAATAAATACCAAGGGACATCTCACACACGGCCGTCTGATCCAAAATTAGGCATAGCCTACACTGTAGTATTTAGACGACTGATATTTATACTTATATAGATAATTAACACCCAGACACCTAACGAATACTTATGCTCTTCGCAGAAATATTTGTCTTAGGTGGTAATCGAACCCACGACATTCGGCTCTGCAGTCAGGAGCACTAACCACTACACCAACTGGGCAGTCAAAAACGTAACGTATTGCAATTGTAGGACTACTAAAGAGTTCGCTTGGAGTAAAACCACACCGTTACCAGTGTTTTTGCCATAGAACAGTAATGTGCAAACATATTCTGGTTTGAAACGCGATGTTCCCTGGATAACGTTAGTATAGATTAGTCAGACACTCAAGATATATAACTGTCATACTCATACGTTTTGGTGAGCAACGGTCAGCAAGTGCCGAACAAAGTAGAGTTTTGCATTATTATATGTAGGCTTAGTAAAAGGCGTTGATTATAAAAGGTCACATTAAAATATCTCTGGACTGTTCTTGAAGGCTATTTTATCGGCAGCATTGGTTTACCAATAGCGACTTCTTCCAGTTTCATCTCTGAAACCAGTTCTCTACAACCCTCTAACTGACTTCTCCCAGTTAATTTCCCAACCATATCTGAAGCCTAGTTCTCTACAACCCTTTAACCAAATCTATCTCCTGTCCGGTTGACTTCTCCCAGTTGATTACCAAACTATCTCCGAAGCCAGTTCTCTACAACCCTCTAACAAAATCTATCTCCCGTCTGGTTGACTTCTCCCAGTTAATTATCAAACTATCCCTGAACCTAGTTCTCTTCCTCCCCCAAAACCTATTCCTGTTCAGTAACTGGAGTATATCCAAACGCGTTACGTTATCCCAGGGTACCGAGTCCAGCTAGACTGCCCTCCATCCCAGTACGGCACCGGCGCCTAATTCGACAAACAGATGTAGAGGGCGAAGCGCCCGCGGGTGGTCGGCCACCCAACGCGGCACACTAACTCCATGGTGAGGACACGGAACTAAAAGAATCCAAGCTTTTCGACTATGCGAGATGGAATCGAAGTCGAAGTGATTTCTCTTTTCGTTGTTATTCATTGCTGATAACGAAATTTAGAGGCTTTGAACCAATATTTCTTCTTCTTATATATAATATTTCTTCTTTATCGAAAGTACGAACATAAAACTTATAAAAATCACGAGTGTTTATGAATATACGTACTATTTAAAAGACAATATGTAGATTACAGATTTAAGTAGAAGAGTTCGGACAAAACCGTGTTTGTATATATGTATAGATGTTTGATCAGAAGAAAAAAATATTTGTATTGTATATACAGGATTTAGATAAAAATATTACAAACATGTTCAATGTAGTAGTGCCATAGGCATTGTAGGGGGGCGTAAAATTTTAGTCGGGTGGAATTGTCATAAAAGAATGTTTAGCATTTGTTTTTGACGGATTTAAGTTTTTCACTACTGTGTTCTTTCCTACTGCTAATTAACAGCGTCGCTTATACTATAAGTTTGATTAACTGTTTATTTAGTTACCATGGTTACTTAGAATGTTTTAAGTTTATTTTTTTAATTAGGCACACACTTTGTTGTTCTATATATTTCTTGGTAATTAATTAAGTGGGTGGGTAATAAATAAATTGATAAATGTCACAACCGCCCATTGCTTCTCATAGATAGAACTTAAAGCAGTGACAATATTATTTTACAACATAAACTAACCTACTGCGCCAAACTGGTTAAATCCTTTTTTATTTCGATAAGTTTGAATTAAGTTGAGTATAGTGGTCACTACATGTTTTACGTATTAGTTACAATATCCTTATTTGATGGCGAAAGATTTTTATCTTTTCCAACTAAACCGGGCTAGCAAGGTTTCGAAACATCGTTACGTTTTTGATTTTGCCATTAGACTTTCATAGATGTATATCAAATGCAGCCTTCTATCGGGTAAGGAAAGGTTGTTTTATGCTTTTTGGTCTGAACATGGATGTTTTTGCACTCGATATTGATTACACGAATTATATATACATCGTTAGATTTAACCATGGGGCGAATGTCAAAGAATACTCTAAGATAGAAATAAATTTTTTGTAATTATTTCATATCATAACTTCTACAATTTGAGATGACATTCAATGGAATATTATAAATATTTAAAAAAAAAGATTTCTGTATAAAAAACTTTAATTACAATGCGTCTCCATTCTTCCTTTGTCCACGTATCGTATGCTCATGTCACCAAAACATTTCAAGCTTCACTGGCACTGATGCCACGTCGCATTGCCTAAGGCACATCCGAGTATGCACCCTATACCCTTAGCATACGATGCTAATTTGCATATTAAGCCCGCATTCCATCACCGGCACATCCAAGCCGATCGAATAGGTGCTTTAGCACTCAAAAAATACATTACCTTTTTACCGTTCCCATCTTCTAAAGGATTAACTGTGGAATGCCATCCCGCATAGTCGACAATCGAATCTGATAAGTCATATCCAGGTTTTAGAGTGCATTTTCGATTGACAGCAGCGAGAAATCTATTTACGTTTTACCTCTGTGTGAAGTAATTGAGATGTCTTCCGTTTAGGTGTCCTCTTTTTGTTCGGCCGTCCGTGTATGGACTTGGGCGCAGTATTAATGACCGTTTATGCCCGTAGATTCATTTCGGAGAGGTTTATGCCCGTACGAGTGCGGTTTACTAATCCGTGGGCCATAGAGAATCGGTTAGTGGGGCCAGCGTTAGTATTTATCGAAACGTTGGTACAGAACCTCTTTCTACGATTTATGCACCATAGACAATATTAATGCTTGATTATAATAAAAGCGAATATGTTTGTCGTCTTAACGCGAGGCGACTGAGTAAGAATTAATGTTATATAGAGTGGAGTACTGAAGAACTCTTGAGGCGGTAGACGTAAAGCTTCACTATTCGAACTATCTTCAAAAGAAGAGGGTTAATTTTTCGTCTTTTTTATGTACATATAGTATATTTCCACCAATTTTCGATAGGTTTTTGATGATTTTATTTTATTGCAAGGTTGGTTTGAAATTAATTTCATTGTAATTGGTACTTGAACATCGAAAATACGTCAAGGAATACTTGAAAATCAAGTGTGAAATTTATGTAGAGCAATATACTTAAATTGAAATTGCTTATATTATTTTTTTTTAATTACTTATGAGAGAAAATTAGATTTCTTTCTAACGAGATCGACAGATATCTCTAACGATCTAATATATCAGTGTGTATTATATTTAGTCCAAAATGCACACCGGGAATTGGAGATGGTGATTTTTTTCCTAGAGAAAACGAAACAGCTGTAAGCTATGTTTTAGCTTACAGCCATAAGATCCGAGTCTGCTAGCAAAGTCATTACATCATCGCTGAACGTGTACCGCTATGTCTAATTAACTTAAAGTGACTAAGCTGCTGTGTTCTGAGCCGACAGCCGTCGTAAGTAACGACTTATATTATATTATAATAACGATTAAGAGGTCGGTTTAACATCATCGCCTCTACGCTTCTTACCGGCTGTGTTGGGTATCCGTCCCATCGGGCTATCAGAGTCACTCTTCGTGAATGCACTTGTGTCTGCGCAAAAGCTTCGCTATAGTATACCCCAAGTCGTTGGCTGATCTTTTGTAGATTGCACGCCGCTGTTGAAATCGGTCGGTAGGATATTCTATGCCGGCGGTCGGAAAAATAATTCTTAAGAAAAATTGTTCAACAAGAGCTTCAACAACCTTGCTTTATTATGTTGGTCTTCTATTCCTATTAAAGACTTACAGCACGTGAAAAGAAACTTAAACTGCACTCGATTAAGATCAACATTAGACACAGACAATTTAGAAAGCAGCCAACTTCTAGTCCTTGAC
>DWHQ01000500.1:0-13704 GCA_018247955.1 Eurytides marcellus marcellus | reverse complement strand
ATATATATATGTATATATATATATATGCGCAATGAGCGTTTTTTAGCTGCTGATTCTATAATATGCAAAGTTTGGAGTCGTTCAGTTGACGAACCCATAGATACTTTAACATTTTTGCTAAGCATCTTTTATAGAGCAGGAGGTAAACGAGCTAGCGGCTCACATGATGGCAAGCAATCACCCCTGTTTATGGACATTCGCAACAAAAGAGAACGAAGTCAAAAACAACAAGTCACTTTCAAAATGTTAAAGAAATTTTGACTTCTATAAACTAATCGTTTTTAAAATTATTATAATTGTCTTTGAAAATTGTAAAAAAAATGTACACTTGAAATTTGCCGAACTTATTCCATACATGATTGATGCATGAAAATACATAGATAAATAATAAAGAAAAATTTGATCCAAAATAATTGGCTAATTTGAAAGTTTATCATTTCTATAAAAATATTTATTGGCGGCAGATGAGGTTTAATGATCGGAGGTATGAAATTATCACATTAATTATTACTTAAGCTGGCAAATACAAAAACAGTCATGATGTACATGACTGTTTTTGACGACAAACGAGATTTATAATTAAGAATAGTATATAAATGTTTTTTTTTTGTATGTTTGACCATGGGCTTTTTGTCGTAAGTGTTTTCTCAAACGTGAAATGAAGTGGAAGTAAATTATAAAATTAACTTCTATATTTACCATAGGAAGTGAAATAATATCAGAAATTGGTCGGGATCGCATGCAGTTCAAAATATCTTTGTCTGTTTTACTCGAACATTCAAGGTTTTCGGCAATAATTCGAGATATTCGCTGTACTTCTGATGCGTTTGCATTAAATTCTTTGTTAACAGAACGCCAAACCTCTCGTGGAGACATAACTATTGCTCTTTGGAACAAACCTGTTGGAATGATATATATTCTAAAAAATGATATCTTCCAAGATTATGAAGCAGTTATTTGAATTTTTAGTCCATGTTTATCAATTTAATTTATAAGTAAATGTTTGTGGATTTTTAAAGGTATATGTCACATGGTATTAAATTCTATTATTTTTTCTTTCAAGAGACTTTTTAAAGGACGGAGATGTATAGAACAAATTGGATTAATACGTTATATTATTTTTGTTAGTCTGGTATTTATATTATCTTAATTAGTTTGTATGCTAAGCGTACACCTGAAAAATTAAATAAAGAAGGATATTGCTTTAAATATTTCTGTAATTGTTTTTATTTTTTATTAAATTGTTTTATTTTTTTATAAAATATTTGTTATTTTTGTATATCTGCTTCGTAATACTATTATTGCGTAACAACAGTGGCCTCAGTAAATAAATATAAATTTAGTTTTAGGGCGATATATCAACACTAACCTGTAGAGCGAGGAGATACTATATGATGTAAAACGCTGTCTGCGCCTGCCGAATGTCCAACGAGGGTAATGGCGTTTGGGTCTCCACCGAAGGCTGCGATGTTCTCCCTAATCCATAAAAACGCTAGGTATTGATCTAAAAGTGCGAGGTTTCCCCGAGCCGCCACTGTATTTAAATTAAAAAATGACAGCAAATGTAAGCGGTAATTGACTGTTATTACTACGATGCCTTCAGATGCTAACTCTTGACAGGGTAATGTTACGCCACCTCTCAACCACGTTTCGCTATATAACAGAACCATAACTGGATATAATTTACCATCCACTCGCTACCTGGAAAAATAAAATATGTTAGAAAAATAAAAGAGATCTATTATTTAAATTAAAACATAGCTATTAACACGAATGTAATAATAGTATTGATTAGAAAACCAATGATAATGAACATAAAATGTAATAACCATTTTGTACGTATATTAAAAATAGTAATACATATCGACGGCAGAAAGCCGAAATGTCGTATCTCGAAAATCTGCAATATCATTGAAGTACTAATTTTAGGATATTCCAGTTAACTGTGTCAAGTAACGTTTAATAAGAAAGATAAACTATATATCCATAAGGAAAAGTACGTACCAAATTTCAACTTTCTATCGGTATAAATTTATGAGTTATGAATATTTGAAATCGTTTTTTGGCTGTAGTGTAAAGTTGGATTTTTCGAGATACAAATTTAATTTAAAATTTATAATTTGCAACAAAAATTATCTTAAATTTTTGTTGCAAATTATATTTAATTAATATCTTGTTTAAAAAATGTGATGCTTATTAATTAATGACATGGCTTGGTCTAACCCTTGGTGTAAAGACATTAAGGAAGAGACAGTCTTCATTGTAACTATCGTTATCCATGCCTTGTTGCGGGCATCGCGGAGGCATTCGGTGAGCAAAAAAAGTTCGTCGCCATCCTGAGTGACGTTCAGGCGCCTGTAATAAATACGTTAAATATATAAAAAATCTAAATATTGACTTTAAAGTCGCTTAACCTTCAAATTTAAATATAGTAATCATATTTAAGCGAGTCTAATTTATTTAGGCACACACATACAAACAAAAATCGTTAAAAACTTACAGCAAATCTAAGTTTTCCGAGAGGCGCGTTTGCATATGGAATTCCATAGAATATTTCTACGGGTATAAGGGATATTTCAGTATATACTTTAATCTGCAATGATATTTAATTGTTAACGTATAAAGAAAAATATGGTACGTAAAATAATATAAAAAAAATATCTCACCCCAACAATACGTCCTTGTGGTAAATTAGCTGTAGGATCTTGAGCTAGGACGTAATACATTAACAGGAGAATATGCCACACATTATATAGACACATGATTATTTAATTAATTAATTAATTATGGCTCGTAAATATATTGCAGCCTCTCGCATTCCAACAGTGACAGTGCCTTTGAGTCAAATACGATACTGAGACAAATCGAATGTACTGCACATTCAACACAAATAAAGTGTAACAATGATTACGCTTTAGCCCATGACGGGTACATACAAACTTTGTTTAAATTTCTATATTAGCCTTTTGTACAAAAGTGAAAATGTATTCATAGAAGAATGTATGTACCATGAGTACGTATGAAGCGAGGTCATGTGTAACCAACCATCACATCCTGCCGACACTAGATGTGAATTATTGCATTGTACTAATATCAATATGTTAATTAACAATACAAATGACAAAAATAAATTAACGAACAAAGACGTAAATTATTTAAAGATTTATAAGGTATGGGCGTCTTGTACTAAATAGAGAAATAAAAACTAAAAGAACATTTTTGAGAAATTTATTAAGAAACAAGAAAAAATGTTCGAAATCAATTTTGACATCAAATTATTTAAATGTTTGCTACTTTATCAAAAGTTAAACTTTTATAGTTGTATATGCGAAATCCAATTTTTTTAACATCATTTTATAATAATAGTTGATAGGTTGATTATTTGCAAATCCAACGGTGGCCAATAATAGTCCATAACTAAACAGTACTGACATTAACTTGTGTTTAGATAACCACTGCCTCAAACCACCCTCTATAAACATATAAGAAATACATTGTTATATATGTAGGAATAATTGCTGCTATATTAGCTTAAATGTTTATTTTACTCACCATTTCTATTAGCATTTGATGTACTAAATCTTATAGAAGTGGGTTGCTTAGCATACACTAATAGATAACGCATTCTAAGAAAATCACTATTAGTCACTAAATAGTGAGTTATTTTAGAGTTTTTTTCCGAAGAAACGTTGCTGTCATCATTGTTTACAGCATCACCTTTAAATAAAAAAATACGTGCGTGGAATAATTATGTATTTAATCCTTAACTCTTTGATTACTTAAAAAAGAAATCAAATAGTGGTATTTTAATAAACACATCATATAAACCCTAAAACTAATTGTGGTGTCTACTTTGTCAACGGGCGACCTTGCGTGGGTACTAAAAAGTTTGGTTTATTTTCTACTACCTGCGTGATTTTGATTTATGGAGTAGGAGGCAAATGAGCAAGCGGCTCACCTGATGGTAAGCGATCACCGCTGACCATAGAAATTCGCAACATCATTGGAATTGCCAATGCGTTGTCTGCCTTTAAATGGAATTTTTGGGAGGGTAAAGGAGCGGGGCGGGTGTGATGGGCCGCCGGCCACCTCACTCACCAGACGAAACGCTGAAGCATAAATTCTTCCACATTCTTCCACTTCACGCCGATTTTCTGTGAGGTCCTGAAACTTACCCGTTTCGAGCTAATCCATTAAACAGCAGCGTCAGTTGCTCCGTTGCTCTACAGTTGTGAAATACTTAAGGCTATAGATGCCACCTATAGACTATTGATACTAATGAATAATTCTGTAAATAGCTATCGCAAATACTTAAACAAGATTACAGACTATGAACTATGTTTATGGTTTACTAATTAAGATTTAGTGCCACAACGTAAGTAATTGACTTTGTATGGAGAGATGTACCTCCATAAAAGAAAGAACTGGAACTTTGATACATCTCTTCATTAATAAAAGAATTTATCTTGGGGTTGCTAATGAATTAATACTCCATGAGATCTTTGGTTGAAACTATCACACACACCTTCATCCATGACTGGTTTCATATAATTGATTCCATCGGGTGTATCAATAACTTCGCACATAGCTATACACGATAAATGACCACCGATACTACTCGCACCCCAACCAAATCCGCCATGACTGTGCGGTAAACTAATATTTAAATCAGATGATAGGTAAAATCCACTGCCTAATGGCGTACTCTGTGGGATAATTTTTAATAAGACTGAAGATATTATAAATATAATTGTAATAAAATGTCTCGATCTGCTTATATTAAAATCAAACCTTATGCATCTGTTGTTGAAAACCAAAATGCAACATATTATAAAAATTTTCTAAAAGACCTCCATGGTATGCATAGAAAGTCTTATAATTTTTTGACAAATCTCTCCACTTTATCTCGGAATGAGAAGTCTTTGAACTACACACTTGAAAAATATACTGCGGCTTGGGTGTTGATGGAAAGTCTGCTAACACGGTGCTGTGCTATAAAATTTAAAAATATTTATTGCTATGAAATACTTTTGATATAAAGAAATAGTCTAGTGACATACAATTATATTAATTGCGTACCAATTCTGATGGCACTGTTTTGAGACATGGTTCTTTTAACCTAACAAGTACGTAAAATAACAAGTCTATAATGTCACTCAGGTTTGTTAAGTTGTCTAGATCATCCAACTGTTGTAAAAATAAATCGAGTGCAGGTACATCAGTTAGTACGGTCAACTGTAAAAAATTAAACATTGAAATTCAACATTTATACAAAAGAAACAAATAAGTAAAATAATGATGCTTAAAATATTAACTAATTCATCCATATCTTTGACACCATTTTTCATAAAAGCTGGTGGAAAAGGTCTCAGACAACTTTCGTATCGGAAACTGAACGCAGCGGCCACGAATAAACTCCACTTCAAGTCCGCAGCTTTAAAATCCTTCTCTAAAACCAATCTACAAATATAAAAAATACAGAAGCTAAGTGCTTCAACGTGCAGTGTTTCAACACAAATTATTGATAAAGTCATACTTTGCAATGACTTGCCTTAAATGAACAGCTTTCTTTTCTAATGTATCCAGTTTAGCTTGATTAACATCTGACATCGCCTCGGATGCTGTCTTATAGTTACAGTTTATGGTAGTATCCGATAAATCGTCTAAATCACCACTCATTCTGATTTTTTATTTAACATAATTTTGAATAAACAATGGACTATATGAAATATCAATACTGCAACTTTGTACCATGTCAAAATTTGAATATTAAGGAACTTAAAGAAGGTTTAATAAAAAAGTTGACCTAAAAGACAAAGACCTTAGTAATGAGGTTTTATTCGAATGGTATTCGGAATTTGTTGCTGTACTCTGAAAAACTGGCTGACAACATACGATTTCATTAATGTAATTATTTTTCCACTTTTCACAGATTTTCTGTGAGGTTCTGGTACTTAACTGGTTCGATCCGACCTATTCAGCAGCAAGAGAGCTGTGCCGTGGCTCTACCGCCGTCAATTTGGCGTGGTCACCCAAGGCGAAGCCAGGAGAAACCCAAAAATGGCCGGCTCATGGTGTAGGGCTGGCCAGGAGAGGCGCTCCAAATGGGCTCTTAGAGCCCACTTTGGATGCGCTTTGGATGAGGCTGCGGGGAACATGTCGAGTGACATGGGTATTATGAGTAGGAAGGCGCACATGTTCCGGTGCACCTTGCCTGAAAAAGGGGTGTGCGTATCTTGAGGAGGGGCTACTAAGGCCACATTGGATAGGGAAGCAAATATGGTTTCGCGGTACAATGGCGCAAATTTGCAATATTTCAATACAAGGCACCCCAAGTGCAAAGCGGTTGGTGATGGGTAGAAATCGCTAGACTTTGAGTAATCTCCTTGCGGTGCAGGTCTCCCCTGACGGAATCTCTGGAGCTGGACCTGATAGAAAGAGTGATAAGTTCACTTTTTCGTCTAGGCCGTTCAAGAGGCCCTTCCGTCTAAGAACGTAGAGTTAGCTGGGAATGACAAACAAATTTGGAAGTTACTTACTGCAGGAGCTAGACCAAGCCGCTAACCACTTACTAATACGGAATACTGCACCAGGGCCTACCTGGCGAGTATGGGTGCTAAATCTACCAGTTGTGGGTGACAGGCTGCCGCACTTACTTACTAGCTGCTTCCGTAACGCCATATTTCCCCATGGAAAGAGGCGAAATTGGTCCTCTTGAAGAAGGAAGGTAGGGATGCAGATTGTCCCTCAGCGTGCCGTTGTGAGTACTGGCCGCACCGCACTCGATGGTTGAAGAATATTATTATGTTGTCATAAACTCATTGCTTAAAATAAAATAAAAACTCCATTTTTATGTCGTGCAGATTTATTTGTAACTTTCTACGTTAATCTCTAACAAATGACAGTCAGTCGAGAAAAAGATTAAAACTTTCATGACACCTTATTCGTTCCTGATGTAGCCGTGAATTTACTCTCCGTTGGTAAGATAACAGATAGAGCAACAAAGTAATTTTCGATAAAGAAAGCGCCTACGTCATTGAGGAAAACGGTAAAAGTACACTAACTGCACAAAGAAAAGAAGGACTGTACTATTTTAAATGTGATAACAAAGTACACACAGACTGCAAAGTACCCACAAAAAGGCAAAAATTGTGACATCATGGAATGGCATCTTAAACTAGGTCACGTAAATGAAAGAGATCGTAAAAATATAGCAACAGAAGAACTTATGTATGTGATACTCAAATCTCACAGACAAAAAATTAATAACATGTGAGAGATGTATTAAAGGTAAGATGTCGAGATTACCATTTATAAGTCATGATAACCTATACGCATCGGAAGTACTAGATATAGCGACGTTTGTGGGCCTTTCGAGTGTGAGACGTTAGCGGGATCAAAATATTACGTAACATTCATAGATGATTTTACCCGATGTATTTTTTATGAAAAATAAGAGTGATGTACTCAACATTTTCAAAGAATATAAAAACGAAGTTAAGACATTTCACAATAAAAGAATAGAACATTTACAATCTGATAATGACACAGAATATCGATATAAGAAATTTGACAATTTTCTCAAACAGCATGGCATACAAAGACGTTTGACCACTGTTTACACCCCGCAACAGAATGGGATCAGTGAGAGAAAGAACAGATCCTTGTTAGATAAAGCAAGATGCTTGCTGATAGAAGCAAACGCACCCAAAAAGCTCTGGGCAGAAGCAGTATCTACAACAAATTATCTCATAAATCGTATAATACTCTTAGCATACAAACGTCATTTTACAATTCTTTTAAATTTGCCAATAGGAGCTTTCTGGACGTTTTCTAGAATCCTATTGTAAAAACGTATACATTGCCAATACAAAGAATTAACGACTCGTTATAAACGAGTCTTCGGTAAAAAAATGTTTCTAGTATGACGAATAAGTAGACGACCGTGTACTTTTAACACCCGTTAATAGAAATTAAATTCCCATCAATTTCAAAAGGTAGTACAAGATCATTACATTCAGTATTAAAGTGACAGTATAATAATAGATTTTTCACAATACAGGCCGAAAATATGAAACAGAGATGTTTACACCACAAAAATCTGTAAAACGAACAATGTATTGATGTGCCGTTAGGATTCGAACCCGCAATCTCACAACTGCATATCGTACGTCTTTTATTTTAATTACTACACTCTGACGCATTACATCAGTTATATAGCAATGATATTTTCAAAATATGTAAGCTTCTAGTACACCAAGTGTACTACTTTGTCTTTTAATCGTTACAAAAGAGCTAGTAATAAAAAAATAATCAATACATTTACTTAACATACACCAGCAGTTATCCGTTGACCGTTATTAAAGCGGTAATGCTCAATAGACATTTATGAGTTATCACTCTGTTATTTTATAATCGGGCAGTTACTTTAAAATATACGCAAACGAAATTAAACCTTTAAACGATCGATAATAGCTCATTTTTGTCTACCACATATCCATGATATGATTCACACGCGTCTCATTTACACTCAGACGTCGTTGTTGAAGCAATTGAGCCGAAACATTGACGAATACGCTTTATAGCTAAGGCACATGCACTGAATATCACGTAATAAGGCTTAAGTGTTGCCAGGTGTTCAATTTCTGTGAATTCTACGTACGTACTGCTTACTGGTTATTTATTCCTTTCTATATTTGAATTAATTACTATTGATTTTAATGAAATTGACAACCGAAGTCCTATGCGGTCGTCCCTAAATATACAAGATGGTTGGATTTGTGTGCCTGTTGGATTTTTGTTCTCTAAAGCTGAAACACATTAATGCTTAAATATATTGTATAATAATTATTAAAATATTATAGTAAGTAACAGCTTCTATATTTCCCACTGCTGGTCATAGGCCTCTATTCAGAGGAAATGAGGATACAGAGCACTACGCAGCTCCACTGCGGATTGACGGACTTCACAAATTATAGTTTTTTTTATTGTTTCTTAAATATGCAGGTTTCCTCATGATGTTTTCCTTCATCGTTTAGCACGTGGAAAATCAGCATTTAAAATTGTTTATTATAAATTAACAAATTCATTGATGCCGGGGTTTGAACTCAGGTTGCTCGAGTATATTGAATTAAAAGCATACGCCCGGACACCGAGCTACCTCGGCTCGGTACTTGGAAACCAAGAGAAAAACTAACTAATTGAGTATGTACTTGAATAAAATGCACTTTGTACAGTGAAAAACTTTTTGGGATAACAACTGTTGTTATCCCTATAACTAAAAGTAAACTGTCAGCCTATTCAGGCGATACTGGCAACCCCAATGGCATGAATCACGCATCGATATTTGTATCACTGGTAACGGTGACCTACACGCTTCCTTCATAAAAAATCGATTTGGAAAACAACGGGCGAAGGACGGTCGTGCTTCGTATGCATCATTTGAAATTCAATAGACAAACGAACTCATAGTTTGACAGGACGCACGCAATATGTAACGTTTTTTTTTTTTCTATTCGGCTCCGATTGATTCTTGGATAGTGGCCAGTGATTGTGATTAAAATAATAATGAACATATCGTCATAGTCGTAGAATAGTGACGGATCTGACAACTATTAAACTTTACAGGGCAGCCATTTCAAATAATTATTTGCTATGAGCGCATATCAAATCCGTCAGTTTACCGACTGATTAATTTGAAATCCAAAATACAAATATTTTTTTCTTTAATGTAGTAATAATATTTAGATAATGTACTATCCAATTATAGTAAAAAGTGAATTTCGTATTTTTTTCAAAACCGACATTATTCTACGATCATGACGATATTGTGTTCACGAGGTATATATTATAAATATACGCTAATATTTATAGCTATTGATTCATTGGTTTATCTATTTTCATGCAACAAGGGAGCAAAAGAATTTGTGCATAGAACAGCTTATATGAACTAGTTCATTTATTTATTTAAGCTTTATTGCAAATCAATAAACAATCAATAAAGTGGAGAAAAACTGTGGTGGGTGCAATAGGATTTTTAACCTCAAGAAAGTATAATAGAATTGAAAAATAAGGAAAATTAAATACACCGTGTATTTTATTTTCCTTATAGTACGTAGTATAACGAAACCAAAGAAAATACTTTGTTAGTTATAATATAAACCTGACACTAACATTTAACAACGGCACTGAGAATAATTTAACTTATCTCACCGTTTAGTTAAATTTATAGCCGCTTTTCTGAGGTTACATAGAAATCACAATGAAGCTCAGACGTGACGGACCTTGGCTCAGCCTTCCATCAGCGTGGGAAGCTCCTTCCATTAGTTGAGCCATACATGGTACACTCGCCTCGGGAAGTAGTTATGACGAATTATGTCTTTAACTTTACGAGACGGTGATTACCGTCGCGGTTAGTGTCGCCAAACTAATCGTTTTTCATTCGTTTCGCATTCTATATTTAAATTAAACTGTATTGCGACTAGGCAGTTCTTTTTTTAAAAGTACTTGTAGTCGTAGATGACTTAATTTGAAGCTAATGTCATTTGCGATGGCGTCAGGTAGTGATGTCTTGTTGCGCATTGTTTTTCACTACTTAAAAAAAAAACTGTTTGTAGAAGGTCATTAATAGCTTTTCTCAGGAGAAAACTGTGTTTCTAGAAAAGTACAGCCAAGCTCAAGCCTTTGATTTTTAATATTCAAAATACTACAACTAAATAATGTTGTCATGTAAATTTAATTTTTGCCTAACTTGATATATAAAACCACAGTCCTCTTTTACCAATTGAATTGAGTTTGTGAATTTAAAAATTTCACGATCTATTTTTACATAATTATTACCTCCTATAATAAATAATTATCCATCGAATCGAACAGGAGCTATTCATTTAACAAAACTTTCTTTTACACGCAACATTTGTTTTGTACGAATTCCAATTAATTTGTTTTGCTTTTTTCTTTTCTTTTCTTTTTTTTTAAAGAAAACTTACCAACATAATTCTGAAGCCATAAAATAGAATGGAAATTAAAAACAAAAAAGATTCGAAACTTAAAAACGGCGCGCGGATCTCCGCAGGCCAGTCGCGGACGGGGGTCGCGGCTGGCGACCTCGGCGGTCCCTATACGGCATAATCTAATGGGCCGTTGCACCCGGGACGTGGAAAAAAAAAGCACCGCTCCCCGGTACGGGTTCGTGGATAGCTCGCATCGCAATTTACTCAGAGCGAAATCGCAGTCCGCCCGTGGCGTCCCTGTTACACGTCCAACAGTACGGGCAGGACGTAGCGGTCGTAAGTAATTGCGGGGAATATTGAATCACTCGGTTGTTTCACTCGCGGACCGGCTAATGGTAGGTGTTTTGGTGGAGGGAAATGCCTAGGTCTTTTTTTTTAATTGGCCAAAGCTATGCATGATAGAGCCAAGTTACACGATCTTCGGTTTTCGGACGGATCTTAATTTTATTATGCAATGCGGTCGTTGTGTTCAGGATTTTTTTTTTAAGTTTCGTCCAATTTATTAAATTCATTGCAATATTTTTGCGATCAATTATAGATTTTTTTTATCTGGAACCAGTTTCAACTCATTTTTCCGAGTATTAATTCTTAACCTTGCTCGGAATTTCCTGTTGGTGAATTTATTGGTTAAGTCAACATGACGAGTGGTAATTATATCACCTTGATGTCGCCACCTAGTTGGTCGCCATTGGTGGTTGTTTGTTACTTACGATCAGTAGTTTTTGTTTTGTGTACAAAATTATGCTCAGTTTAACTACACATAATTTTCAATAGACCATTTATTGGAGAGCAAATAAAAAATTGACTAGACCTAAACAAAATACGTAATTGCTTTAATAATATGTACCGTTAAAATAAGTAATAGCTAAACATGAAAATCATAAACGTCTGATAATTTAATTGAACCTAAATGACTTGAATGACCTTTCATCGTAATCGATAAACTGTGGGCCATGTATGAATAACTCGTGTAATTGTAATAATTTAACATAATTGACGAAAGTCAACTGAGGACAATCATCAGTCAATGACGGCTCAAGGTGAAGGTACTCTTAAATGGTTTACTATCAACAAATCTTTGGTCTCTAATGTATCTGAACTTGTGATCCGTTGATCAACGCACGTCTTTCGGCACGAAGTCACTATATTACCACATCGCTGTGTGGTAATATAGTGACTTCTTTTTCTAGCATCTCTAAAACGTCTCATGAATTTGATGGGTCCTACTTTTTTAATCAGCATCGCTCTTATAATCATCTTTTATGGTGACCCAAATATAGTTCACCTATTTAATCCTTTATTATTTGATGTAATGCGCCTGACTGCACAGCCAAAGGCCGTGGGTTCGATTCCCATCCACAACAAAATATTTGTGCGCTAAGAAAAAATATTTGCACTGTGTCTGGGTGTTAAAAATATGCATTTAAAATATATAAGTATGAATATACGTCCTCTGGTTAGCATAGTACAGGCTCTCTGAGGAGAACGGGCAGAATGGGATGAGACGGCTGTTTGTGGGGTATTCCTTGATATTTATAAATATAAATATTACTGCTATGAAGCTTTTCCTTTTATGTTACATTTAGGAAGGTTATAAAGAGGTGAGCTGATATTTAGCGACACACTTGCGCATACAGTTTGTATTGCACGAACTCCAGACTACTCGGCTCTACGCTACACCCATCAGCCACAGATATAAAATGGTCTAACCCTACACCCAGCAATTAAGGTACACGGAACACAGTAGTGCTTACACATTACTGCTAGGCGCTACAATAACTGGGAATTCAAGGATCACCCCAGGCGGACTCCAAGAGTCACTTAAAAACCACCTTCCACTTATAAACCGCTTAAATCTGACTCCCATTTCATAATGTTGTAATTGATTCTCTTATAGTGTGTTATATATATATTATTAGTGTGTAAATTATTTCTTTAATAAAAAGTCGTAAAAATAATAAATTAATTTCGGTTAACCAACATCGTATATATTCTGATCATAGTACTAATAATGTCCCGTCCATTAATTATATCGCGACGTACCGGCAAATGAAACAAAACTATTTGAAAACTTTCGCCTCCATTGCCCAATTATCCAATTGGAATCGGAGCGATTAACTAAGAGCTGGCTAATGACAAAATATTAATATACGACTGCGTATTATGCAATGTCAGGTGTCAATAGATATGACAAACGTCGATTCGGTACCGTTCGTTTAGTGATGTAACAATATTTATGATATTTGGATCACCGCCCGCGAATGATATTCGCCGTGAGCGAATCCAAGTGTCCTAATAGCTTTCTGCTGGCTGACATCCATTCAAGACGTAAAGCAATTGCTCAATGATAACCGAGAATGACTGGACAGCGATCGAAGGACGAAGATATATTATACCACTCATATTAACAAATAGCATAAATAATTCTTATGCGACATAGATAAGCTTACTTATAAGCTTATAAACATTCTACGAATGGCTATTGAATAATAAATGTTAAGAATTGCTTTTCAAACTTTTTGTAAAGAAGGCTGTATATAACTTTCTTTATTCTGGCTGCGACAACATATGTTGTATTTTGGCCGGCTCGAACCGGATGAGTATCACGACCTCATAGAAAATCGGCGTGAAGTGGAAGTGTTTTTACTTCCGCGTTTCGTCCGGTGAGTGAGGTGGCTGGTGGCCCATCCTC
>DWHQ01000499.1:0-13715 GCA_018247955.1 Eurytides marcellus marcellus | reverse complement strand
AACGAGATTTGGGTTCAGCAAACCTGTTTTCCATTTGCGAGCGGATTGAGCTTGAAATTGAAAAGCTAAGCCCAGAATGTATATCAAACATCCGGAAACAGAAAGAAATGTCTTACTAGGAAATATTTTTTTCTTATTATTATATATAGCTGTGCAATCTTGATCAAATTATTTGTTTTTCATTCCATTCTTCCTTGTTTCTTTGTAATACAAAGATAAATAAAAGCGGTCTTTTTCTAGTTCTTTTTTGAGTCACACAAAACTAATTAAATTATTTAACAAAAAAAAACTTAAATAGCCTAGGTAAAATTATTATATCATGAAAAGATTTAATGGGGGTTTAATTATTTAATAAAAGCTGTGAATAAGGTGTGTGGGTGTTGTATAGATGAAAGTGGTCAATAAACATTTAGTAAGTTGACTGAAGGAAAAATTTAAGTGGGAGAATTAAGTTCACGATTTTGTGAATTCAGAACAGAAGAATAACAGAACAGAAGAATAATGAAGAAATATTTCCTTACATACCCAAAAAATATTTTCTTAATCTTTTAAAAACACTTAAAAGAATATGAAAGGAATATTTTTGAGTGCGAGTTAACTGAAATTATGTGTTCAAGCCGAGACTACCATTTTCTTTATTTTATAATTATTTTGAGTAAGTGCACTTAAAAAACTTTAATCATAAAATAAAATTCTATTTTATTGCTTATATTGTAGCCTGGAGTACTATTTGTAAGAATACTTTTGCACAGACCTGTCCCATTTATGACAATATATGGAATACAATGTTTACATTGCAAACAGCATTAGACTTAACAGACGCTTTATTGTGATATATGACGAAGGAGGCGTTATATGGTTAGAATCTTACTATTGCTTTGCTAGTACTTCATTTAACTATCACTAGTTTCTTTGTTTTTAAAGGAAACACTTTTGTGTTCAGGTGAAAGTTACTTTAATATTGATCCCATCATAATATTACATGTACACTTACATTTATATAAAACTTACATGCCATAACATCGCAAGTGTAAAAAGTATAAAAACTTACATGAAATAAAAGTGTGAAGAGAGAAGAATATACCTAGAAGAAATAATGATCATATATATTTATCATGTTAAATATTTGCATGCTTGTCATGGTGGGCAAAGTCAAGCGGTGTTTCGAACTGTTTAGTCAGAATAAAACTGATTGACAATGTGTAGTTATTCACAATTACACTCTTACTTGACAATGTGTACCCTATCAAACATTGCTCAATGAAAAAAAAAAGAAACATATTGTACGTATTACGAAGTTTCACACTACAGATCATCTGGAAAATACTTTGTATGAAGTGGTACTTACTCTCATATAGTCACTTGTTAGTCGGTGGAAGTCCATCCATCAATCCCCTTACACCTGCTACCTTCATTATTGTAAAAACACATTACACCCAATCAATCACTTAAGGGACCAAATTAAACAGTTATTTAAATGGAAGTTTTTATTATATTATAGTTCTTTTATTGTACATCCATGTAGTTATTAAAATACCTATTCAATTACGCATTGAAAAGCCATAGAAGTATTACTGTATTTTAAAACACCTAGTACCCCTTTGTATACGTTGCTTTATACAAATATATATAAAAACATCTATAAAAAACTAACTTCGACCCACAAAAACTTCAAAAAATTCAAAAAGTTTTAACTTACATCAGAGCTCGATTCATTCTTAACGTTTTATGATCATTCTTAAGAAAGAATCACTACTTCTTTACATATTGAAATGAAAGTCAAATTTTATATTATGGTATTGAGCGCAAAACGCATCTAAAAGTTTATAATGGTTATACCGGAATATTTTTTATGTTTTATGATTTTGATAAGACCGTTACTATTTTATTTAACATAACAGGCGTAAAAACTTTTATAAATGTTTAATCGGCTATTCGTTATGCAAGATTTTAGTGCCTTTATAGTGAAGGAGACACAGCTATGCGAGATTAAAGCTGTGAATAGGTCTGCATTACTCTAAAGGGATTTCAATGCAGGTTATATTGAGATCCCACTCGGGAATCCTTAGCCATTCAGTGCGCGGGGCAAGCAAGACATTCAAAGTCAGACTGCGAATACGCAGTTTTATGCAAGTTTCTATCTTAACTATAATAAAGTTTTAGAGGTTGAAGCAGTGTGCGTATTTTTTTTATTTAAAAAGTCGTGAAAGTCTGTACAGATATTGAAGCATAGCTGATTCTTTAACTTTTAATACTGAAGTGTATGTGCACCTCTATATAGTCCTGCACAACGGGCAAGCCACCTCAAACACAACGGTAAATACCTGAACGATTCCACTTCCCTAATTTGTTTCAAGTGAATTAACTGTTTTATCACTAACACCGAAGACCGCTGCTAGCTATAACGTGATTTGCAACGGATCCGCTTACACAATAACCTTTTGTTCTTTATTATCAACTAGTCTCCGGCCGACTACGGGGTTTGTTCTGTAAGTCAAATTTTTTAAGTGAAAAATTGGATTTGGAATTCCGAACCAAAGGGACTAAACGCTAATTTCATATCTATGGACCTAATATTATATTATCAGCGACAAAACAGCTAAATGGATAAGAAATGTAAACATACTTATTAAAAAGAATATCACAAATTATCAACTGAAGAAAGAGTTTGAATGACGACTAAAACTTCCTATCAACATTTGTAACTCTGATCAACAATTTCAACTACTGTAGTGTTGGAGATGTCAGCAACATTTCTATTTGTACACGTGCTTTGTACTAGAGCTGTTCACATTTCCACACACACAATATTACGAGTTGTAAATTAATTGTTTCAAGCGTTGCTTTAATTAAATTTACGGGAGCAGGATAATCGGCCTGTATTGCAACGTGTTACGAAATCATGAATTATATGCCACAATCGTGATATGACTGAATCGTAATAAGGTTATGAACATTATTTCTCTTTAATTTATCTCGTTTATAAGAAATTAGCTTCGCTTTAATTTAGATATTTAATTTTTATAAAACAATATAAATAAGTAGTTTAATAGAAGTAGTAACAAGATCAAATAGTATGTGGTTATAAATTAAGTGGTTACAAGGTTACTGGTTCTGTCAAGTTTTAAATTATTCATTTTCATTTATATTTATGTAGAAAGTACTTGCAACGTTGTTGAGAGGTATTGTAGTATTGATGTCCTTATTTTCATTTTATTGATTACAAGATTCCAAGCAAGTAGTTTCCCCCAACTTTTTTTCAAATTGGGAAGTTTCTTTTATTTAAACAGCAACTGAAAATATTCGAGAACGAGATTGGAGTATTGTAAAAACTTATTCAATAGTTAAAGAATCACATACTGCAAGCTTCTTTAAGTATGAAGCGTGATGGCGAATGCTGTCATTCAAATATTTTTACCTACATACTTTATTACTGAAGGTGTTATAAGTATTTAATTATAATACTTTACGAGTAAGTGAATAAATTATATCTTTTAACTAAACTAGGAATAGGCAGGCACTTACTCTGGCCTAGAAACCGCATGGCAAGAGGCTTAGGCAAAAAAATAAGTTGGGAAACATTTGGAACCATTAGCTAGTCAAAGTATGACTGTCTTAAATCTTGTAGTGATACGGGATTCTCCTTATTAGGGTTGGTTACACACATAATCAACATGCTTGGCTCAAATTTTATTGTGACATGTGTATATATAATGAAACCTTACGTTTAATAGTGAAACTAGGTCCTAGATATTAAAGGTAGATTTCGGGTTTTTTCTAGTATTTTTCTTCTAATTTTACGGAAAAATTAAACCTATTTAATTTTAATAATGCTAATTTATTACTTTGTTTCTACGTGAAAATGGTTAAGCCAAAAAATTATATAAAACTCTTTTTCAAATTTACAATATTAATAAGGAAAATAGAAATAAAAAGTTTAAAACATGAGAGGAAATGGAAACCGACTTTATATAAATTTATTAACCTTTTAATGCTACAGCCCCTGTTTGATTTTCAGGATTTCTAGTGTATCTTTGAACTTCAAGGTCCAATAACAATGAAATTTCAGTGGTCTATATAATTTCAATCAACCTTGCGTTAAACCAAAAGACACCAAAATTGGTTGAGAATTGGCGAAGACATAGCTTAACATACATACAAAAAAATTGGCGAATGGAGAACGTCCTCTTTTTTAAAGTCAAAAAAGAAAGATTAAAAAGCAATCTACTCAAAAATTTGCGTTTATAACAATAAACTGGCAAATTTCTAACAATAACCTATATATACTATTAGCATTCATATGTTCAATTCAGATTAAAAAAATGTTGTAAAAATAAAAAATAAAGTTTTCAACTAATTTTACCATTCACAAAGGACTTGTATTATTAATATTCTTTGATAGAACATAAAACAAGACTGAAAATATTGCATCAATTAAATAATAATATATAGTTTTTATAGTCTTTCTAACGGCTATTAAACAGAACGAGAATGATTCGCATAAAGCGATGTAATTCAGCACAAATTCTTACGAACAAAGTGATGGCCCTCTTAGACATTAGAATAAATGCGTCCTGGTATCCACTTATTACTTTTATAGCTGTAAAGGACAGAGGTATTCTTATTGAATGACAACTTAGCTCTTTTGATGGTTACAACTGAATACAAATCGGCTTCGAGGGCCATCGACGGTAACGTTAGATAATTTTGCAGAAATTGCTTTTTACACCAAGAGTTTCCGAAGTTAATCCAATTAATCAGCTTTTCTTCTGTTAAATAATGCACTTATAATTATAATAAAAACCGTTAAAAGGAAGCTATAACTAAAAGAACAATAAATGATATAAACAAAATTAATTGACGATTGACGAAGTAGCTTCAGTTGAATTGATGTACCAAATCTTCCGAATATTGATGTGAACTTCTATAGGGAAGAGTAGATGTTATATGTATAGATCTCTATCCTTAGAATTCTATATTTTGTTTTATTATTATTAGAGTTAGTAGTATTGCATTCATGTTTAAATTCATTTAACTTATTGTGTCACTTAATAAGTGTTAGAGATCATTGCTAAGGGTGAAATTAATTGATCGATATCCCAATCCCGATAACCTCATATAAAATCTGAAGTGTAAGTTTATACGCGTATCTGCTTTTACCGTCATCAACATTAATCTGTATCCGTCCACTGGTGACCTCTTGAATAGCACTCCGCTTAGCTTAATCTTGAACTCTTGTTTCCAACCGCCGCTAGCCACAAGATGGAGTGACGAATTAAGCAAACATCAGTTTTGAGGATAAAATATCAATAGTAATCGTGAACTAATCAAAGTTATAATTTTTAAATTAGACTAATTTGTCATTATTAAATTGTTTCAAAACTAAAATAGTTTTTGGGATAAAATTAAGTATACACTTACTTGGAAACATGCTTTTTATAAAAATAAAACACGTATTTAGGAAATCTACTTAATTGATGAATCTCAATATTTATTTAGAAATAGCATTTTTAAGGATATTAAGTATTTAAGTATTAAAAAGATTGTTTTACTTAATGGTAGGAGCTTTTAATACAGTCTCGACCTGACTTGACCTCAGTCAGACTTAGGGTGGAACCACTGCATTGACGAATATTCGTCGAGCAGTAACGTTAAGCACTATTATGTCCGATTTCAGGGCAATTTCATAGGGAGCGTCTTAAATCTGTATGAAGAGTGCAGCGTAGAGTTATCCAATTCGTAGAAACTAGCATTTCCACAAATTTGGTGATTCGATGAAACTTTATAGAGCAGCATAGGCTAAAAGCATGAACGTCAGTCAAGTTAATATAAGAAGAGTGCAGCTTAGAGCGAAGTAGCATTGATCTGGTATAGTTCAAAATACTGTATGGCGCTGTTTTGTTATTGGAGTGCTCATCGAAGCACTTTTCCCGATGGAATCTATCAGATGCATGGGGTTTTATGCTACGTTTCTCGAATAACTAAGGGGATACAAAAAAAATTAACTTCAATTTGTAAAAATTATTATACGCCATATAAATGTATCTCTTTGGATTTATTATATACAGAGAAATGTCGTGTCGTTGTAAAAATATATTTGTATCAAAAAGAAGCAATCACGCCATATAGTAAAAAGTAGCAATAAAAAAAAATTTAAATGTAAAAAGTTGTATATTCAAACATTCCTGGATCATTCAGTTTATTACGCGTGCGCCAAAATTCAGGAAAGACGAGGCGACGTTAGCATGTATGTACGTGATCTGTATAAATGAAATGCTGCAAAAGAGTTCATTATACAATTTTTTATATTTAGGTACATTCTTATACTGAGATAAATGATTGTATGTTGAGGCATTTTATTCTTTTTTCTTTCTTTCTTTTTTTCCGTCCATTAAACTCATTGAAACATTAAAATACCCGTAGCACCTATAGTTATCAAATCTGTGACTTAAATAGGTATTCGCTAAGTTTGGTTTCGTTCAGGTTTAACTCGTAATATTCCAGTGCAAGGCAAGCTAGAAGTTTACTAATTAAGAAAAATAGAGAGACAATATTGAAGTTGGGGGCGTTGACATGTCAACTAAAACATTAAAAGTTCGGTGAAAAAGTGCAAAGTTCTTGAGTATTATCTGATTATGTTTATATTGTTATTCATTTGCATGAGAAATTGTGATTTATTTGCGATATATACAGGTATATTTAATTTTAAAAAATACTCCGATTTAACAAACCCTCCATCTGTTGAAAGTTTTATCCTCAGTTCAGTAGTAAAATTTTACGTTCCTTATTTTCGTGAGCACACTTTAACTTTTTTTTTTTAAGTATTCGATAACATCAAGGTCACATACAGAGAATACACGAAGAAATCACTACAAGTAAACTTTTCTTTAAAATTTACTTATAGTGATTTCTCCTTGTATTGTTAATAAGTGTTGAATATGTCAATTTTTTAGTGTTAATTAACATATTTTATTTTGTTAAAAAAGATTGAGCCAAAAATGTTTCATAACATGATTTTAATGAAATATGAAGCAAAGAAAGAAACATTTTTTATTTCTTTAGAATACGAGATACTAGTGAAAGTAATTTGCCCCTCAATCATGTTTTAATATCAGAGGTACCGTAATCATATAAACAGCAGTAACTTCTACCGTAAGTATGCAAAGTAATATGGTACGGTTGCTCTAATATACAATGCTATTTTTATAAATAAGTAACCCTTTTTTCTTTTGATCTCTTTCTTCACTATATTAAAATTGAAGAGGTTGAAGTGGCGCCCTCTAAATATATAGAGCTGTTGTTTTTAAATTAAAGTTGATTTATGTTTTATTTCAATGAAATATGATGATGATGACTTGTTTGGCGCAGTCGTTAAGCTGTTTGCTGCCGCGTCGAGGGTCGTGGGTTAAATTTTCATCCGAAGCCGAAGGTATGTCTTATAACACGGACAGCGTTTTAAAAAAGAATTAAAAAAAAACCGATTCCGACCACAGCGGCCGATCTACAACCGAGTAACGAACTGGAAGATAGTACAGTTTTTAAGTGTTTGCTAAGACACTGCACCTCTACACTCACTTCCTTTAATCTCAAAGCCTAATAGAGCGGATACTCTATCGGAGAGAAGTTGGACGCAGAAGTAGTGACAATAAAACGACCTCTTATTAGAATTTATTTAAAAATACGGGCAGCATTTTCTTTTTAAATAGCAATAAATTAAAATATAAAACACATAAACAAGCAAACATAAATAACATAGCAAAGCATCCAACATATCTGTTAGAATTTATTAGACGGACGTAGATAATATGTTCCTTTTTAAAGTAAGTAAAAGGAAAAAGTGTAATTTATTTACTGTATATTAACAGGAAAAAGTAAAATATTGTATTTAATAAGCGAAACTTAAAATAGGTTTTTATATCAATTATATGTGTAGTTAAAAAGATAAAGACTAAGATGAGTGACGTAAATTATGATAAAGAGTTCTTTTTATGAGCTCAAAGCCATGTTGAGAATATTAATTTTGCAAATGCTCGACTCATTCAAAAGCTCCCCGGTGACAACTTATAGCACATTTCAGCTTAAACCAAGAGCGGCGTTAAAAGTGACTATATCAGAAGAAATTAAACAGCAAAGGGCAAGAAACTTTGCAAAAATAACAGTAAGAAGTCTTTTTTTGTTGGCTTTCTCTCTTCCGCATTGCATCGATTATAATTGTTCCACAATATGGCGTAGCTAATAAAGAATATTTTTGGATAAAATTTATTGGGAGTGGTATCAAGGCTCAAAAATTCAATAGTAGAAGAGCTTGAAACGCTTACTCATAGCAGCAATGTTCCACACAGTGTTTTGAACTACTGAGTTCTCAATACTATGTGTATGTGCTAGAGTCCTCACCAAAGTCTTTCACGTTTAAGTTGGTGGTTGAAAATATTTTAGCGCTAATTCTGTTAATGGTCCCCTTCCTTATTTATGTATGAATTTATTCAATAAGGAGCTAGAACGGGTTATTTATAATCCAAGTGCTTCAAATTCTATGCTGACGTTTAAAAAAAAAAATGGTTCCTTCAAAATACTTTCTTTGTAATATTTTATATATTCAACAAACTTTGAATTTTTTTATGAAAATTGAGAGATACTGTTAATACTAAAAATAAAAAAGAAAATTGTTATCGATAAATCAAGCGATAAAATTTTTTAATCTGTTTTTACTTTTAAGTACAGAACGGCGTGCCGAAATAAAAAAAAATCGTAGACACAATTTATTATTGGAAAGGTACAATGAGGCATATATGAAAATATGTCGAGCCGTCTTCATTTCCTTTTTTATAACTTTTTTCGTACTTCATTTTATCAATGAGACTGCCGCTTGAAGCATTTTATATAATGATTTTGATGATATGCAGCCATTCGCACAATGGATCTTTCAAGATGATATTGTACACATAATGATTGTTTGCGGGAAAAGGGTTAATTTAAATGTGATTTTTTAACCACTGTAATCTTATGTTATATAAAACTTTAAATTAAAAAAAAATACCTTATAAACTTGAATTTAATGGCCTTATGTATAATAATAGATATACAGTTAAAAGACTAGTGTAATATTTGTAGAAATTCATACATATATATTGCCATAGATCACCGTGGCTCTTTGACTATTATCTAAATATGAATGAAACATTTAGAATTTCATTTCATAATTACCCTTTATAAACATACTACTAATATAAATATATACTAATATAGACATACCATTAGAGATTTCTTTCTTAGTTGAATTTAGCTTTGCACACACATATGCCTGGCTACTTGCAGTTATTGTCAAATAACTTTAATTCATAGTATGCGGGTGCGGGATGTCGATTCTATGATAAATAATAAGGTAAATAAATCCAGCGAGAAGGTTATTTATGTCCATGATGACAATTATTATATAACCCTAAAAACCTTTATTCGATAACAAAAAAGTCGTTTGTAATAAATAAACGCGTAATATAAAAACGGTCATCCAACATTTCCTTCGTTGTTCTTAAACAGCAATGTTTAACTAATCTGTTTGTAACGCTAATTTGCTAGTGCGTAAGGTACAGTTATTGAATTTTTTATCATAATGCTCGTTTTAGAATGTTGTTCTGAAATGACATTCAGAGTTGTTCATTTTATTTCAAGCAAATTTGCGACCAGATATCGTCTATTGGTGAAGAAGTCCAAATATCACGGCGTCACGTTTAACTTTATCATTCAAAGGTTACATTAAAATGTTAGTAATATAGCCTAACATTTTAATGCTTACTCCACTTCCTCACAAACTCAAAAAGTAAGTCCTTAAGACACAAACTGGTCATATTTAGCGCATGCTCTATGTTCTACGATTGCATTTCCTTAGAAAATATAGCCCTGCGTTTTCTGCACAGACTAAACATTATTAAATACACACACACACACACACACACAGAGCGGACGGTCGACGCGGATGCGGACCGTATACCGGATCCCGACAGTCTTTAGGTGTCAATCCACTTTTGTCAAATCACGCCTGTACTCATGCCGTGCAATGTTTGTATTCTTATGGAGTAGGAGGTGAACGAGCAAACGGCTCACCTGATTTCGTGCGATCACAGCCGCCCATGGAAATTTGCAATATAAAATTTGCAAATGCGTTGCCGGCTTTTAAGAGAGCCTTTGGGAAGGGGAGAAAGGGTTTGGGTCACCGGCCACCTCACTCATCGGACGAAACGCGGAAACACTAACACTTCCACTTCACGCCGATTTTCTGTGAGTTCGTACTTACCCAGCTCGAGCCGGCCTATTCAGCAGCAGAGGAAGCTGCTGTGACTCCACTATCAACTTGTTTGTTGAACTCTTGGAAACTTATGTAAGCATTTCCATGGGATCGATGATCCGTTGAAGCTTTACTTTTAACAGTTAAGGAGTTTCTGTCCATATTTGTATAAACTACGTTTAATTAAAATAGTTAATTCTGAGATAAATTAAGCAAGCAATATTTTTTACTTTACAGAATTAAGATGTTATGCATGATAACCACCACTATATATCTTTACGAATACACACTATATATTTTTACCACTAAAAGGCATCCTTATAATCGATACCAAAGAGGATATTTGTAGTATTTGTATGAACTATAGATAATAGTTCAGGATCCAGGCGTTTGTCCGTGTGATGTAAGACGCCCTTATAACATAGGATATTTCTATTTTAAAATAGGGGCAGCCTTTGTTTTTAAGATAGAAAATAATTACAAAGCTCAGCGACAGCTTTTTCTGTTGGAGTGACCGCCTCGTTCAGAAAAATACTCTAATTATCTGGTAAGTTGAGACTCAGAATGGTTATTAATGCATCATCTACCTAAAGGTTGATTTCTATTTAATGACGTACCGTAAGTGGTTAAACTATTTTGTAAATGCCGCCTGGGGAAACACCGGAGCATTTTCCCTTATTCTGATTCTGTTAAGGATAAAGTTATTCCGCAAGGCATTTCGTCTTTTATTTTGTGATATTTTTCTAAATATTTCGACTTTATGTTCTTGACAACTGGTTTAGCATAGTTAATAAGATTTTTTTACTAGCTACAGTAAATTTACAGATGATTGTTTTGAAAACTATTTATTTGTTGTAAGAAAAGTATTTTCATACATTTACTCATTTTTCAAGGAAAATTATTGATTATTATGATTAGAGTGAATAAATGAATTCCTCAATTATATAGAAATATCCTATAAATATTCCGCAACAATCGTATTAGGTTACTGTATAATACGGACATATAACTGTTTCAGTAAATATCTTACTGATTTGACCAGTGAAGCCAATTTCAAGCTTATCAGGGTTGTTAAATAATTCATGTCCCCAAATCGCTTTGGTTTTCTTTCTCGTTTGTAGCGTTTTTTCCCGCTTTTAGATTAGACTAATTTAGGTAGAGTGTGAGCTGTATACATTGACCGTACGCTCTTTACAGGTTAGCAGGAAATGTTAGCGTTACAATTCATTTATATGTATTGCTGGTACTTTATGGAACGTAGCTTTGGCTTTTTCCAAATTCAGTGATAAATGTTTTCTCTATTTCTATCTGGGTTACTTTTAAAAGAAAATTATTACAAAATACCACACAAGTGTATATACTTTTGAATATATTATATTAGCTGTGTATTCGATCTGAACTATACTATCGTTAATTATTATACTTAAATTATAGTTTAATAAGTCGCGATGCATATTCTAGTCATCGTTAAAATTACACTTATATAATCAACACTCAATGCTCAAAAATTATTGCATCGTTAGTTATATAATACTATACAGTATCTCAAAGATTAAAATATTATGAACATATGGATTCTGTATGAGTGTAGCAACATGGATGTCGACTGAATAATTCAAGTGCCTTTTTCGAGGTGGTCATGAAATAAGCCACAGAGAAAAATTACAGTTTTTCAAAAGTTTATTAAAAAAGTTAACGAAGGAATTCGAACCTTCAATCACTAATTTCAGAACTGCAGCCATATTTGGGTTCGAATTTACTGTGCTCATTAGCAGCAGCAGCCTTTTATTTCAGAGAACACTTTTATGTAATATTTAAAACATATGTTTTATTTTATATTTCAAATATTATTAAAAGTTTTATTTAACTTCTGTTATCAATAAGAAATAATTATTATTATATTCATGATTGAACCAAACAATTAGATTAAGTTATAATTTATGCCTAGTTATTACTCTTAAACTTATAAGACGATATCAATATTTTAATGAAAATAATGAAGATTATTATTTATTACAGAATAGGTACAGTAATTGTATGTAATTGTAATGTAATTGTAATGTAATTATTTGTAATATTTATTTCAATAGAAAGAAATTAACGGTTGTGTTATTACGATTATAAATCCAAATATGTCTGTAATTAAGATTAATCTAGAATAACACAAACTTAAAAATTAATTAGCATGTTCAACATAACTCGAGACTGCGCTTTTTAAATTGGTGTCTGCAGTTGAAGTTTTTCATTTATAAAGTAAACTCAGACACGTTTTTGCCGTAATAAAGATCTGCCAATTAGCGATTTCTGCCTGAGCTTGTCTTTAAATTTAAAGTTTCATTTCCGTGTTTGCCTGAGTACGAAATCGTTTCAATTTATATGTAAAAAAGAGTGGATTATAAAGACTTGACAGTAGATAGAGATAGATATCATTAAGTAGTAGTTTTTAATGAATCTTAAACGTTTTTTTTTCCTTTTACGCAGTAAAGTGGTGGGACGAGCGTGATCGTGACGGTAAGCAGAATACTGGCCAATAAATTTCCACTGCTTTATAAAAGCAAAAAACCATTTCCTAATTAGTTTAAATCAATCAATGCAGTAGTTAGTCTAGACAGGTTTTAAACTTGTATTAATATTTTCGTAACAAAATCTATATAATCTTCCTTAATTAAGAAAAAAAAAAACGCAGTTACATCATAAAAATAAACACGTCAATTTTTATAATTTTAATCGATTTTATTTGACATAAATATGAATTTTACAACAAAAAGTCCACTTATGTAACTTTTATAAACACTAACAAGCAGTATTGAGAGTCACTTAGAATGACTTGTACGAATTCGCCAGAATGTTGTTATTTCATATTTGGATCGAATCCCGTCCGAATCTTTGTTATATGTTTTTAAAAAGTTCAATTATATATATATGATAGTTGTCTTATTCTTACCATATTCGAGATATTACAGGATTACTTAATCGTTTGTTCCATACAAGTAAAATAATGATATTTATAGTGGCTTAAATATCCAAAAGCGTTTTCTGGCACACAAAATAGCAAAATAAGTAAACTCGAAGAAAATTTCGGACGACTTTTGTAAATTTCAAAAGAGCCACTTTTGTCTTTTTGAGCAAGTTCATTATGTGGCTCTTAGTAGGTGACCTACATTACACTTTCGCTTACGAGCATAAGTTCGTCGAGACAGTTCGTTGCATACATGAATATCTTCTATATGTATTTGTATATTTATACGAGGGCTGTTTGTTAAGTACCCGTTTTCTAAATGTATTGATATCGCTGGCTGAAAATACGTATACAACCGTTTTAAGAGGCGGGAAAATTTGAAAAAAAAAAAAAAAAAAAAAAAAAAAATTTTATTTTTTTTTTTACATTTTTAAAACCAAACAGTAAAAGCAGTAAAATAAAAACAAAAACGAG
>DWHQ01000498.1:0-13719 GCA_018247955.1 Eurytides marcellus marcellus | reverse complement strand
TTTCTGTGAGGTCGTGGTACTTATCTGGTTCGAGCCGGCCCATTCAGCAGCGGGAGCAGCTGCGTGGCTCTACCACCATTTAACTGGATTACATTAGTTATACATTTATTTTATCCATTATGTGAGCTTGTGTATAAGATATGTATAAATCATAAAGTTAAAAATAAGCTAATATTTATAAATTGTGACTCTTTTATAGCGTCTGCTTGGGGTGCTATATATGCTATTATATGCTACGATATTGTTTATTATTCTTCCGCCAAGTAGTAGTGTGCAAGTTTTGTATTCCAATTTAAAGGGCAATATTGTTAGCACAATTGCTGGGCATGGAGGTAGAAAGTCTTTATCTCGAAGAGTTCAAATGCCGTGTGGAACTTTGTTGTTATACGCAACCGTATCAGTAACCATTAGGTGTACGACCTTCATCTGCTATTAGGAACAGAACGTTCAAGTAAAGATTTTTACTTATAATACAATCGTATACCACTATGCAATCATTATTTTATTTATGTCCATATATTTATAAATTCATAAAACAAAACTAAACAACCAGTTTAGTCTTATCACTTGGGTCTACTTCAAATCAGTGCAATCAGCACAAGTGATCTTCAATATAATAACTTAAGGTTGAGTAAGATCGCTACACTATAAAATCGACTAAAAGAATTTGTGTTAAACGACATAAGGGAAAGTAAAGTAAAAAAAATACGCGTGCTTTTGTATTTCTCCAACCTTTACCTTAACAACTTAATATGGCTTAAACATAATTACATAATCATACAACAATTCTTAAATAAAAGAAAAAAATATATGTTTCCTGTCGGAAACGTTCAACAATATGTTGTGTGTCAGATAATGAAAATACGAAAAGTCATGAAGTTTTTCATACATTCAGTGCGGAAATGATGTTGATGATATATTTATTGGCACTAAACATATTGGGTATAAGCATTTGTCAAAAAGAAAAACAAGGTTATTTTTCTTAATGTTTTATAATTATTTTTCTCAGGGTTATTTTTCTTATTTTTCTTAATATCTTAAATAATAAATGTATAGTAATATTCGATATATTGATAAATTATGTTAAAGGTAATTCTGAAGAAAATTTTAATGTTTAGTTAATTAGTAACTCGAAAGTTCTATTTTCACTTGAATATAAACAAACATTAGGAATTTGTTGAATCACTGTGCAGCATCAATTGGTACGCCCCATCGGTATGTTTGGTCAAGAAACAGATCCGGATATCGGTAAACAAATATCAAGAATACAGAAGATGCACCGACCTGCGTTGTTTAATATCGGATAGGTGATAATTTTACAAACGAAACACTTTGTTTGGGCGTACGACCGTTCCGTGCGTCTCAAAAGTCTTGAAGGTGCCAACTTAATGTTAAACACGTGAATGGCATTATCTTGTCTTGTGTAAACTTTCTTTTTAAAACGTGTACAAGCGTGCCAGAACAATTTTTATGTTTTAATAATAATCTTGTACATCTTATTTACTCATTAAAAATAATATAATAATGATAGAATAATGTATGTAAAAAAGGTGGAATATAATTTTGTCATCATGTGTTTCCATCTAAAATTATCGTTATAAAGATTATCTACGTCCGTTTTTAAGTACTATATTTGGGTAAACACTTATTTCCTGTTTAACTTGTATCCAACCTGCGGCTTTCTAATTAGTCCATCAACCACCTACTGGCTACCTTCTCTAGGTGGTTGATGGACTAATTGTGGCAGTTTGCAAATCAGGCTTAAAATTCGTGTTTTAGCCTGATTGCGAAAGCAGAGCGCTTTTCGATGGGACATAGCAATAGGATCGATACTGCGCTTTTTCGTTGAATGTTTTCGAAATAATTCAAAGTAATACTTATCTATGTGCTATGTATCTTATATAAATGCTGGTAAAATGTTAAACAATTTAATAATTAAGGCGAGTAACAGGATTCTAAACGATAATATATATTAAATGATAATAATCAACTAGTTCATGTAAACAGTCGTTATATTTCCATCTATAGTGTTGTGTTCGTGACATCCAACACTTGAGGCATCCCATTGCGAATGTAGAACATGTGCGCGAGAATAAAATATTAGGAGCGAGCGAAGCAACTCTGTTCCCCTGTCAATATCACTGATTGGAAACGAGGTGGCCGCCCCTTGCTTTATTGCTTTTATTTATTCGCGCGACCCGGGTTTGCCGTATTTTACTTTAAGGCTGCCTAACCACATAAACGTTTCCTTTTTTTTATTTAAATTCAGATCCCTCGCGTATTTTTGTTGTTTAAATTAAACAAAAAAAAACTTTGTGGCCAATTCGTATCCGTATGTTATTTTGTAAATTTTATAAAAGCATGTTCATTAAAATTTGTATTGATTATTTTTGTGATATTTTTTACGAAACAGCCCTTTTCAAAGTATGGGTTATTTTATTGGTAATACTATTAATAAGTTTATATTTGATAATACAATTCGACACTTAATGGACTTCTGTGATTTTTAACATACCATTTTGTAATAAAATATTATATAAAACGCGCCGTTATGCGCCTTCATTGTTACGAGAACATCAATTCTGGTCCAAATTACTGTAATATTCAGAAAGGTAGGGACGACGCAAAATGGCGTCTGTTGACAGAATCTCTTAACGAATTATGCATGTTCGTCTCGTTCACTAAAGATGGGGTGAACGACCGTTTCCTCAAAGGATGTTAGGTATATTTTTCCATGAAAGGAAATGATAAATGATAAGGAAATTATTTCAGAAACTTTAAATAAATAATTTAATTCCGCCAATATTTAAAATATTTGCTAAGATTGTTACATGTTATATTAATTTTCTTAACGATTTTTTCTAGGGATAATTTAGATAAATTATTTAAAGCGTTTTTGTGCAAGACTATTCAATGTTAAATGAAAATTATTGACACACAACAGATAGTGACAGAAACGAAATATATTACATGGCAACAATAACTCATACCTGTCGTGTACCGTGTAAGCGGTAAAAGTAGTGTTACACAAATCACTTTACGTTTTGAAATCTTTTGCATTGTGAAAAAAATCGCGGTTTCTTCGTTCATGTTAACATGTATTCCAAGATTTGATTACAAAGTGACAAGTAAACTTAACATCCAAACCAGCTAATGATATAACAGCTAAATCATTCATGCTCACCAAATTTTACGAAAATATTATATAAAATACCTACACAAATATGTTAAGCCATAATCTCTTTACATATCTATCTTTACAGCTCCGTAATCATATTTTAATCGGCTTTGGGTATTTTATGTGAAATATAAAAAGGAATTCAAAGATAAAACAATATTTTAACATTGCATAACGTGGTTATTTTAGATACTGATTACATGATAATCTGATAAAAGATAATTATGAAATTTGATCTTAAGCTAATGCATCAAAATGTAGTAATAAAAAGATCAAAACAGATACAGAACCGAAACACCATACTAATGAAGCACTGATGTATTTCGCAATCAAAATGTTTTATTTCTGTTTGTGTATTTTCGGAATCTCATTTGGCGGCGTTTGTGTTGAGTTATGGAGAGGGTCCTTGTCGGAGCCTTATCGGAGCTGCCGTTTCTGCGTGACCGGTCATCTCTTTAGTGCTAAATATAGGTTAAATGGCATTAAGTACGGCATTAAGTCCGCCCTTTGTAATCCCTTTGTTTTTTTGATATTTGCAATAAAGTGTAAATATATAAATAAATTAAAAGCGCAGTGGAAACGTAGATGTAGCTTTTATCAATTTAATTAATTTTAACAATTGTTTTTATAGATGACATTGTTTTATGATATTTACCCTTCTATGGGCTTCTGAAGCATAATGGGAATCACAGATTGCTGTCTAATGATTCACAATCGTCAATTAGTTCCAAAGATATAATAATGTATAAAGTTAGATTTAATTAGGAAGTTGAATGTGTGATTTGGACCTTAATTGTAATCCAAAAAAATTATTATCAACCAAAAATTATTATCCAAAATTTGTAATTTTGGATAATAAACCCAACAAAATTATGTTTGATATCCAATGTTTCCGATTTTATAATTATTCTTCCTTTTGTTTTTTAATATATATTATTTTTGTAATCCTTTATAGTATTGGTTACTATTTATTAAATATTGCAATTGCAATATTGCTATGTATAAATCAAAAACTTGTGTTGTTTCGAATATGTAATTCACAGTGAAACGGATGCAGCGCAGACAAGTCGAAACGAGGTGTTCGGTTAGGATGTGGTTAATGAACGCTTATACATCGGTGGTTCGAAAAAAAACCGATCTAGAGGTTTTGACATCCAAAATGAAACACGCAGGTGACCTGATAGCGAGGTGGATATCAATTAACTGAAAGCTGTAGTGGAAGTGAATCCACCTAAATTAGTAGCAAGATTTAGAGTAACAATTTGAACTATTTATATAAAAGCATTTCAAAGCAATTGGAAAAGAGAATTTGATACCCAGCATGCGGGAAAAACGTCTTTCGTGATTTTAAAACCAGTTGCCCTACATATTTTTTAGTAAAACTACCTATCTTGTTCTCCTAGTTGTATTGTTATTTTAGGCGCAAATTCTGATTTGTTATATTGTCCGAGATATAACAAATGAAACTTTCAGACTAAAATTGTTCATTTTGTATAATGCAATCTTAAATATGAAACTTACTTTTTTCAAAAAAGTTCGTATGTGACATAAAAGCAATGTAGGTAATTTGTGTTAAGGATGAGGGCGAGTTGTTAAGCATGCGTAAGTTACTTCGCCGTAAGATCTTTAAGACATGAAAGAGTTTCAACACTCGACGACATTAAATTTTCACCTTTAGAACTGGCGAGAGTCTCCACGCTTCAGTGTTTTCCTGAATTAAAGTTGGCAACGGCTCCGCCCGAAGAGGCACTTTTGTTTTTGGCTGCCATTTCTTATTAGGAGCGAATGTTCTGAACTTTTCTATCGGTTGCCAATAGCCTTGTAATTGTTGTCTTAAAAATTGTTATCTATATAGATTATACTTATCTATGGAAGTATTTTTTTAATTTCATATAATTTAATTTGTTATTTATCCATGTCAAATTACAGATATAAATAACGTGAATCATATTCGATGAATATTTATTTGTTCCACATAGATTACTGGCGTAAATTACTTCAAACATTATTTTCAACTTAGGTTTTAACCAGCAAAAAACCAGTCTTGTATTCAGAGAAAAACTAAAATAAATCGAATTAAGAGGTTTTTGCCAAAAGGATTCATTTATATGTAATCAATTATGTTAGCCCATATCTAAATCATGGTAATGAATGTAAAAAAATATATAATGAAAGCTAATATTTATATCAGTCCTAGGGTTTATGAAAATATTGTTCATAGTATCGCACTAAAATAATCTTCTTAATAAAATATATTATGTTCTAATAATATGTTCTAACACACTAAATTAAGTTAGAATCATAAATAGCATTGTATTCGAAATCTAGCTTAGCCATCTCATCAGTGTTTACACAGTAGGTATCTCTAAACTAAGGGTTAAAAATACACCCGCGCCCGGGATTACGGCGCCACCAGGTGTCTCAACTTTCTGCGTCGCTAAGCTGTCTTATTCGAATGGTCGAGAATATGTACTCTATTGAAGGGGAACAAGGTCGACTGTGGGTCGAAGTTCCTCGATATCGATTAGACGGCGTTGTTTACTGTGACGATTTGTATCCGAGTTGTAATCCGCCTTAGTCGCGTATCGCGAGTAGCGTGTTTGTGGATACAGGTAGTATCGAATTTACGCCTTCACGCTATTTACGACAACTTTATAGATTTAAGATTTATAATAACCTTGACTCTTCTTATACCTTACTCGTCCTATTATAATATTTTATAACTCTAAGATTGGATGCAGTAGTAATAAATATATTATTATGCCGTTATCTTCATTGAACCCTATTCATAGTTCTCGTGTCTGCAATTGCCAATGTAAAGGGAAGTTTATTATCGCCTGCGAAATATTAATATCATTCTGTTATTTCAGTAACGCGTTACATTACCGAAGAAGAACAACCGTGGGATAAATTTTTTCTTACTAATTTATCTTCGGTCGAATTTTATTAATAAATAACTAATATTAATAAGAGCAATCGTGAATTTGTTAAATCTTATTAACAAAAAAAATATTAGTTCAATATAATAACTTAATTTAATTTTTATCTTTATGATTTATTAATATCATTTAGTAAATGTGTTTCGACGTTATGAAGTGTACATGTATCGTACTTAATTTAACGGAACATAACTTATAACACTTTTTATCAAGGAATTAAAAAGAGATTAAGGATTCTCTGAAGGCGTCACAGAAGTTTTTTAACAGTAACAAACGGAAAATAATAACAATGACCACTTTGTTTTAAACGAAAGGAGTAGTCATTAAAATATCTCAAAATAGGAAGAATTATTCGATTTTTCAGTATGACGTACATTTGATATACCTGTCAAAAGACATCAGAACGTCTTCTCTTGACCGCATTAGGGCAATCAGAAAATATTAGTCTTATGAAGTGAAGGATGTTATAAATTTAAGTAGCGATATAAAGGAATTTTCTATTCAAATATATAAAGTATTCGTCAAGATCGAAAAGGGCTGACCTGCATATACCAACAACACTCTGGTATAAGATTGAATATTGTTAAAATAAGGAATTATTGAGTTTATATATAATAGTAGTTTAAAAAACTTGATAACGAATATTATATACTTTTCCTGAAGAAGTTAAGCAGTAATTTTAGAATAAAACTTCATATATTCTTCATAAACTTCGTATGTGTTATTGCGTTGAATGGATTTTATTCCTTTAATATTTTTATTAATGTTAGACTATTGTTTTTAATTATTTTTATTTTTTTTTAATTATTAAAAAATAGTAACGAAACCGCTTGCTTCGCAACAAAGTTGCATTAGTTAAATATACACTATGAAGAATAACTTATCATTTAAATAGGTATATTTTAAGTTTTAAAGATGAATAATAGTAAAAGAAAAAATCATGCAGTCCCATGTACAAAAATAAAAACAGTAAGAACACGTCTCGCATGCGGTCTTCAAGTGCATATCGTACTAATGTTTCGCGTTCTAAAACGGTTCTGATGTTGCATGCGTTCTAAAATTGTATATTGTGTATCTTGATGGCCGTAAACGATTCTAATAAGGAGCTAGAGGTTTACTTACATGTTTCTGTATGGAGATTGGAAACAGCGTTGCCATACGTCGACCGGGTCATGCCTTCGACAGCGCAGTCGCCGGCGCTGGCGCCGCGTGTCTTAGTATTCTGCGTAGAGCATGTCGTCGGGCTATTTTACTAGCTCAGGGTTGCCGATATTCGTTGCGTTTATTTCTATTATAAACACAATATGCTCCGACATATCATATCTTCTGTGAAAGTGGAGATAGTTTTAAAACTATGTAATAAGCGGCAACCCTAAGACGTTACGCACATAAATCTTACGTAAGTATAAAACAGATAAACGGTAACTCGTTATTTCAAACACATTCAGACCCCACATTGAAGTTAACGGGTGTAATTTTATTTGTAGAATTTAACATTTAATTTACATGAGCTAGCTATATTTAAGACTTGATGGATTCTAAAGGTTTATAATCGTCCAATCGTCCAATGCAGACGAGAGATGCTGCCAACCCTTGTGGATACGCAGACGCACGAGCAAGGTCGCCGGGTGCGCTTCTATCTCTGACGGCGCCTACTGACCGGCCCATTCACAATCAAATTAGCGTCCTTCCACGCTGTCCGCTGAACATTAATTCCTTTAATGGCTTTTGTCTTGCGCTCGTTCGAGAAATCGCGATAAATCTTCTATTTCGGTACTGCAGATAGGAGATGCACGCTCTCAATGGCGGCCCTATCTCGTGCGTCAGTCGGCACGTTAAAATTATTCGTACCACGTTAGGCGACGTGTTAAATTGTCATTGTATTCAATATCCGTGATTGATCGAGCCGCGTCGTTACGGGGACATCGTCGTGTGTAAATTTCAATTCTATTTTTGAACGTGTCCGCGTTATCAATTGAGAGCCGACGCAATGCGTTACTTAATATTGCGTATCGGTTATTTAATACAGTTATAAATCATTTCCATTGCGTATAGACGCAAAGACGGAAGAAAAAGCGTAAAGGTTTTTTATCCAATGTTCAATTCTTCTCGCCCCTGGACCTTCACTTCGTCAACTAAATATATAAATAATAGTAGAAAAATTTAGATTCACATGTTAAATCATGTGGGGCAGTTGTATTTTTCCACCAGATCAGGTTCATAACTTCCTCGTCTCAACACTAAGTTAATTGAATAAAATGAATAAATCTAAAAAACAAAAAGATGGTTGCGCTCATCGTTGGCGAGCTTTCTGCCGTTTGTTAAAAAGTTGGCTTTTTATCAGAATAAAAGGCCAGCTTGTGATTTCTTATGCACTAGGATACCACAGTTACGTTGTTTACCTATGCCAGTGCTTCCCTATTTTTTTCCTTCCTGAATCCCTTATAAACTTTTTAGTTATGAGTACCACTCCCTCCATACCTACTCCTTAAAATGTGTCTTGATTCTCTTAAGTTAGTGCTTATACCCAGTACTGTGTCTAGAGACTTGTGATCGATAGAGCTCATAGACGCTTATAGTGCACTTTGTAAGTTATTTATTATAATAATGTTTATATAAGTTAAATATTTTAATTTCTCAGTATTTCCGCCATTATCAATATAATTTTCACGTACCCTCAATGGGACCCCGCGCACCCTCGGAGGTACGCGAACGACAGGTTGGGAATCGCTGACTTATATGATCATATTATGAAGTATATATATCTTTTCATTATGGCCACAATCCAGGTTTTTTAAGCATAATCCTAATCCCAAAAAGGAGATCCCACAATTGACTAAACGGAGCCGAGAGCTTATACAACCAGAATCTTAACCAAAATAAGGATTAATTAAAATTAGATTTTTAAAACTAAATAGTTATTTGTTAGTTTTTCCACCATACACTGAGAGTAAAGTTGAAACAATAGAGTCAATTTTATGTAAATTGAATTTTAAAGTACTGACAACTTTAGAAAATAGTGCAAATTTACATAAGAACGAGGCTTTCTTGAGTACTTAGCAACGTTTCCATGTCTCAACGCTTTGTCACTTCTCGGCTATTAGAGTTAGGTTGTCCGATACCTACGCCTAAAGATCTAGGTGTTACAATTTTATTTTCCTCTATTTCTTCATTCTGAATTCATTATTTATTCTATTTGATATTCTATGTTCAAGTTGTTTTGTCTACTGCTTCTCCTTTGTGTATTTGAAGAGCTATAAATTATAATTTAATTTACTTCAACAGTTAAGAAATTATCCGGGATATGGAATATAAACATTTACTAGTATGTTGATATAAAATTTAAGTGCAAGTACTGTTAAACAAATAATTCACAAAATATGATAAGTCTTGTATTGATGTGTATAAATATTTAATAACGTTTGACGACGCATTGTAAAATTAAACTATTTTATTGCACCACCCTATTTGATAGAATTTTCATTCCCGACATTTCAACGAGTTTATAGCATTTATGGTGACAGGACGGACTGAAACGACGGGAGTTTAAATTCAAATAAAATGCAATAAAATTGTTTCATTTCATAAGGTTTTTGATTTAAATGTAAATTAAAAAATCTTTAATTCATAACTTACGGAATAGTTTTATTTTATTGCAAACTGTCTGACTGTAAATAATTTAATGTATAAACAAGCTGAGATTCGATTACTAAATATACGTATTGAAGCTTAGCAAGAGATGACGTTAATTTAGCGAAAAGCACTACCGCAAAACATTTTTAGTTCGCATCGTATTTCAGGCAAGAGCACTTTAAAGCCTTTGAAAGCTATTCAGAAAAAACATTTCGTATGTACGTAGTAATTAACGATCCAGTTCGCTTTTCACTAACATGTCCAGATTGAAAACAAGGCATCAGGTTACATTGCTATACTTTGTAATTCACGAATATACTTTTTTTTGGTTATGACTTTATATATGAGTTTGTAATGTACTTCTTCATTACTAATATATATTTATTTAATGAAATAATTTGTTAAGTGTAATGTTATTTCTTGAACTAAATTAAATCTGACCTTTGTACTTTTGTATTTTTTTTAAATATTATTAAAATTAGACTGGTAAAAGATTCTTAGTTCCTTTTTTATTATACTCGCGGTAACATCAAAGCATGAGGGTGCCCTCTCTATCAGGCATTTAAATTTTCATATATCTATGGTCGCCTTATTCATCTACGGTTATATTGATATAACCGTAGTCAGATAACATTAATTATTTCCTCTCAAGCGATTTTGGCCTTGGTGGCCGAATCTACACAAGAACAAGAGATCTGTGTAGTATATGTTATAGTCCACAAGTGTTCTCGCCGATACAAGTGTGCTCATTCTTCCTCTACCGTGATAGCCCGATAGGGTTGATACCTGACATATGCGGAGAGAGATCAGGCGCAAAGGCGAAGACATTAAACATACCTCATAGTAACAAATACTCATAGCCACCGGTGGATGTCGTCCAGAATTCTTACATGTTCATTGAATGAATGGATCATCTTACTATTTAGGCTATCGGGCCCGTAATGCTATAACCTAATTAAGAAACAACAACAGTCATTGACCATCGCGGGATTCGAACCCTTTGATTTGTATAGCGCAGACCTATAACCATGGAGGTATTAAACAATCAGATAAGGAGAGATGAATATTGGCCATCCTTTTTTTTTAAATATAGGACGCGTCTAAGTGCCTCACGGGGCGTTGACGCGCTTCACTCGCATTGTTGTTGCACCTAGCGCGGGGCAATCGATGCCCGATAAAGAGGCAAGTGTTCGCCGTATCTCATTACCGGGGCGTCGCGGTGCTCACATTCCTGCATGTTTTGTTCCACATGGGCGTAATAACACGTCGTCAGCCACGGCTTGTTACGAATACATTTGTCTGCTCAAAGAACATGGAGAGGAATGGCCAACGCCGACAATTATGCTTATTATGTAATTGAAATGGACTGAGACGGAACTCTCGATATAGCCTAGCGGCATTTTTTCTCCATTTACGTCTTCCGTTTTAATTTCGCTTACGATTTGCTATAAATATGTTAAATATGAGTAATATACAGTGTGTTTTTTTTCTTGGAACCTGAATGCTAGTGCGCTCGTCGGATTGTGCTTTATTATGGAATACGTATCAGATTTGTGTGTTTTTTTGTTGTATCGGACTAATCTTTGAGCAACAGAATGACACAGGCTATTTTACAGAAAATAAAAAAATCTAGAATTCGATGATCATCTAATGATGATGAAATTAACAACATTCCCAAATTTTCTTCTTAACATGAATAATAATTAACATAACAAAAATGTGTACTAGTTCTGTTTGTCACTATTATTTAATTGTATATAATCAAAACTTTTAACATGGACGTAACTTTTAGAATGGGACTATAAAACCAGAAATAGCGTAACCTACATTTTTAAAGTTAAAGTTCCCTGTGCGAGTCGGTTACAGTTAACGAGGCTTGATAAGATTTCCTTATTTACTTATCATTGGCCTGTTTGATTTTATTACCTCTTTGTTCCGGACAAAGCTTTGTTGTTCAAGTTTCGCTGTTTTACACAAACATATTATGGTTTTAGTAGATCTTTTTTTATTTGAATCAACGAAAAAAAAAAAAAACGTTTTATATTCCTTTATAAAACTTTCCAAATAAATTTTTAACGGGCATTTTTTAAATAATATCTTAGATAAACGTTTGTAAACATCTTGGTATTAAAATTTAATCATTATAAAATAGGGGTGAGAGTACATTTCGATGTGAAATATCGATGCCAACTCTGATAACCAATGTTATCTTGAGTGTAATATTGATTTATCAGGCATCAATATTTTGAAGTACTATATATATTTAAACCCGGTTCGAACGATTTCTAGAAATTATGACGGCATAGTTAGGTAGTTCTTACAACATAAGGTAAAAAGACGACAAACTTTTGTTTATCAATGTTTTGTTAATTCTCAGATTATTTTAAGATTCGCTAAACTTACTTAAAAAAAAAACTGTGATATTTACTAGGTCGTGTTGTATGTTACGTGTAATTATCTTTTACACTTACGCTTTTCTGATTCTTTGTGGAAATCTTTATTTCATTTCGCCAATAAAATAACCGACTGAATATAATAAATAATCTATTAAACAAACGCTCAATCGCCTATAATACGCTACTGTCTTTACATATTAAAAGGTAATTGAAATTCGTATCGCAGAGTTTTAAACAGATACTCGTCGACTACCAACTAAATTTTATTTTAAACGTTTATAACTCTAATCAATCACTTTAATATCTTCAACAATCGTGCTGCATGTTTATTGTTTTCCCATAAGCGAAGAGTGTTTATCGTTTTTCACATTGTTTATTATAAATCCATCATCAGGCCATCATTCGTGACGTCGTTATGGGTTTAATTTTACAACCGCTGCATAGGGCAAACGGTATTAGAGGAATGTTGTCTGCGGTAATGGTATGATGTTAAAAACGAATTTATAACTACTGTTTTGTACGTTTATTATATTTTTATGTATTATATCTAACGGTACATAACAACGCATATATGATAGTCGTGACTTATTCGCGATTTTAATTTTTTGTTATTACCTTTTTATTAATCGTTTTGAAACCAGTAATTATTATTAGATAAATATGAATAGTAAGAAGAAAAAATAAGATTATTAAGAGCAATTAAGACAAAACATGAGATAAAGCAGAAGGTATTTTTTATAAAATATTTTGTTGCTACAAACTAGTTACAATAAATAACATTATAGTTATATTTATAACGTAACTTATAAATGTTTTAACAGAAAATAATATTATTTAGACTTCATTTTTTTATTCAATGTTCACGATTAAGTCGATAAGGGAAGAGTGCGCCCTTAGATGTATTGTTCTTTTCGTGAATAAGCCATTTTGTTTTAGTCGAATAGCAAAAAGCCTATGAGGGAATATTGCACCCTTGTTCGGCGTAGATACGGCTAGCCATGAATCGCACGAGCGTGCTTCGAGCAGCCCATAGGAGATTATCCCGGCTCGCTACTGAATAGAACATACCAACCCTCCGACGGATTCACAGGGGAAATCGCTATTACATACACGCTTATTGCATTACCCCTCTTTATTATGTTCGAGCGGGCTGCTTTATGATTTTCTTCTATACGTTCGCAAAGCTATATATAGAACAACAAGCAACATTAGCACGTCATCAAAGTCATTAAATCTAAGAATGTTATTGAACCTGAATTAAAGTAATGAATAGTGCATCGGTCAAATAGAGGGCGTAAAGTTATATCGGCAATTAGTTTTGAATTTAGTTTTTGGTGAATTAATTCCACGCAGGCGCTCAGTTGAAGTAATTCAGTGGTATTTGGTTATTTTCTATCACTTTGAAAAATTAACTGTTGTGTAGTGATGTAACAACATCTTAAATCTTTGGGTGACGACGGCGCCAAAACAAGCAGGTTCTTTGTGTCCGCATGACTCGTTCGTCTCGTCACTTTATCTCTTAAGAAAAAAAAAGAAAATTTTATTATTACCAGCTATTATTATTATTTTTAAT
>DWHQ01000497.1:0-13719 GCA_018247955.1 Eurytides marcellus marcellus | reverse complement strand
GTGTTTGCTGATATTTTTATGCCCCTACTTATCCAGGATGCTTTGTAAGTTTTTTCCCTTAATTTATCTTCTAGAATTCTTGTTAGAAAAATATAAGTTGTATTAATTTTTATTATTAAACAAATGATTACAGTACAAAATTATTACAATAGACATTGTTGTTCCTACTTTTCATTCTTGATTATATTTTACCGTCGCCAGACAGCGTACTTAAATCAAATATGCAAAGTTCTCGGAACGCGTTGGCGTATTGATCTCGAGGCCTTAAGACTCGAAATAGGTGATTAAAAAGCGCAAATAAGCGCTTTTATTGTTCGAAATATTATATATGAGGTCATTAGTGTGATGTTATATATCGTGTTTCAATAAATAATTACCAAGTAGTGATAAATAATTAGATTCTTCAACGTATGAATGCTTATGCTTTAATAGTAGTTATTTTAAATGGAAACCGACTTAAAATCTATGTTATAATAGTGTTAACATATATTTCATATTTGATTTTAAAGAGTTTCTAATTGTGAACTTTAGTTTTTGGCAAAGTCCAATATCAAAGAAATTTCAGTGGAACCAATCCCACGATAAAAAAAGTATTGGAATCACTGGCAGTGCCTTGTATTACACGATTATTACTATTCATCGCTTTTACTATTCGATATGTATTTTTGACGTACGTTCTAGTACATCTGATAGACATTTGATAAATGTATTACAGTATTGTTTGCATTGAAACGTTCTGCGTTTAGTTCACGTTCCTGTTGTGAGGGCACCCTGAAGTTCCCATTCTGATTTACGAGCTGTGGTCGTTTTCCGTAAATTGGATTGGGGGAAGTTAAACCTTACGCCATGTTACTGTCGTTACGCATTAACCGCTGTTAATTAGACATTTGCATTTACTTATTTTATGTCTTAGAATATAACTGATCCTCGATTTAAATTGATGATACGGTGTTTTTAAAAGCCTATAGTTGATTATAATCATGTTCACCTCTTTTAGTGTACCTATTAAATAAGGAAAATACTACTTAATTAGAAATTAAAAAGAAATTAGAAATATGGCATTACTCTAATTAAAGTAGAAGAAATCCCTTTAATTTTGTACAATTAAAAACCTATAAAATTAAATCTGGTCGAACTACGTTTTGAACCACTTACTACTAGCACTATGTTCGGACTTCTTCCATGAAAGATAAAAAATTTAGCTACGTATTGTTTTTTTTACTTTAAAAGTAAAGAAAAACGTTGAAGACTAAGGTCATATGATACTGTTTATACATTTTAAGCTTGTTAATGATGATTTTTTCCGTGCGCACGTAGAATCCGCCATCCTGTTTTTATTTTTAGGGTATCATTGGCATGACTCATGGCTCCAGTCCAAGTTTATGCAAAAGTAATCATTTTGAAAAGAATGTTCGACCTTAACTATTTTAAAGAATAGAATCACTGTAAGGCAGAGGAAATCACATTTGTAGTTGAGTATTTTATTGATTTTGTAATTTAAACAATGGGATTCTATAGAAATAAAGCCAAAAATACTGAGATAAATACATTTATTCTCATGTTCCCATAAAACCATTATGTTTATATTAAGTTGCCATATAACCGTTAAGTTGTGAAACGCAATTGAGAAAAAGGATTGATATGTTTTACATTTTTGATGCTCTTTTATACCCATTTTTCTTGCCACAGCCTTCTTATGGTATCAAAAACAAATGCATAGAAAACGAATAATAGTTTTCATTGGTATTTATATCGCGCAGAAAAGACTAAAGCGTTACATCCGTAAGAATTATGAATCATAGTACATTAGGCTGTGCCTATTTAGCTTACCATTGATTACTAGGCACATATTGAATTAACTCTTATTTTATATTCCGTTCACATCTAACGACGCCATTTCCAACCTCTACGGCGCCTAATGATATCCTCAGCTACTGCTTTATTGTATCTTTGGTACCTAGTATCTGCCTTTCCATCGCTGTGGAGTAACCGCCGTAAATGATAAATATCTGTTTATCATTTACGATATCTACCGTACTTTTTACTTACTTTTTTGTACATTATCTATCGTAATGCTCATACAGCTCAAACAGAATTCATATCTAAAGTTTTTTTTATTATATCATTTAAGATAATCATAAAATAACATTTAGATACACTATATAGAATTATTAGTACTACTTACACTATATTTTATTATTACAATATATAGAGATCTGAGACTTTAAAACTGATTTCATCAACAGAATACAGGGTAATGCAACTTATCAATTCATACAGCTTTGTTGTTAGTTACAATGAACTAGTTCTTGAGCTACGATAAAGTTCATTATTTTAATAATTAAATGATAAAATGATGTCTTTAAATATAACTATAAAACGATGCTGCAACGCATAACAAAGTCTTGCTATTTTCAGCTGATGTAGTGTAAATTAAAATCATACATTTGAAACTACATTATTTATGCTTAATATTTAGTTTAATGTCACTTTAATAAGAATAAAAATCGATAAGTAGTACAAAACGAAGCTAACTCAAAAAATAATGAATCCTAAAAGACAGAAACCATCTTTTGCTTTTAACAAGAAGATTGTGTTTTTTTTTTTTATTTTTATAAAGAAGAATGTATCGTTGCAATGATTTAATACCACTCTGCGTGAGGTCGTTTTATTATACATAACACAATCCTATTAAAACAAATGTAATGATTGATATTAAGCTGTGCAAATTACACAGAATACACTACGGACTAACGCATGCCCTTTAGCGGATCATCCATATGGAACGCGTCTAGTCTACGGAATCCATTGTCCATGCCCGACCGGCTTGGATGCCGACCGGTCTATTTATACGACCCAATCATATAACATCGTGAGATTTACCTCCCTCCTTGCTTTCTCGCTAAAACGTTTTGTGTAACGCGAGTTATAAAATTATTAATCTACTTTATCTTATCTCAAAGAATTCGATAACAATAGGAATACGCCTCGAATATTATCACGATGCAAAATACGAATATTCCTCATATTCAAAGTTTAATAAAATTAGCATTTTCCGACAGATAGATTAAGACTTTTTTTTTTACTTTAATCCAAATAATATGATTTCCTTCGTTAAAATTTTAAAATTGGAGTTAATAAAACTAAGTACATTCTTGTAAATCAACCTTAACTTCTTTTATAAAATGTTCGTATCTATACTTCTACAAAACATTCAAACCGACTTTAAAAGTCAACGTACATAGCATATTTGATTTAAGTTGTACCTACTTTTAAAAGTGGTAGGGTTCCATTGCAGAGTCCGACTGGTGACTGCATTGCCAGCTATTCTACGGCCAAACAGTAATGTATAAGAACTTAAATGTCAGGGTAACGAGGGTATCGCAGGACCAAGCAAGTTCTGTATGGCATTAGGTATGAACTATTAAGGGCAGACGTGTCACTTACCATGAAGACAAGACTTGCTTATCTCTGTACTTTATCCCAAAAAAAAAAAAAGTTCCCACGTGTATCTTCGAATTTCAAGGTCTAATCACAACGGTACTATCTATGGTACCTTGGTATAATCTCTGTACAGTAAAAATAATCATCAATATCGGTTGCCAATTGGCGGAGATATCGTATAAAATGACATTTAAGCATGATCTACTGAGGAAATCTTGTTTTAAGAAAAAAATATGAACTCAAAAACGGGCTGCCCTGAAAAGTATCTCACTTCAGACGTCAAGTTATTCACGTCTTGTAAGGATTTAACTATGTTACCTAAAATTATAAAGCATGATTAACACACACTTTCATCAAACTACCATTTCACACAACGGAAACGTGTCCAATGCAAAAGTTTTATTTTATTAGAGGCTTAAAAATACTAAAAAAATTAACGCTGGCAAAATAACGGAAAATGCGCGGTTTTATGACACAATCTAGAAACAGTTGTTAACTTACGTGCGTACGTATGTAGCCAACCTTGATTCAAGGAAGTGGTATTTCAGCATGAAATTGACATACTTTTTCTTAAAAGGCAATCGTCATTGAAATCTCATGCATCACGCGTGGCTTAATTTTTATCTAGACATCGCGTAGTGTATGCGGGAAGTTGGTGCGATTTCATAGTCGGTTATGAGAAGTCAGTTAGAATGGGCAGTGTCCTAAATTGGTTGCTAGCGTGACCATCAGACAGTGTTCTTACGGTATTACTCGCTCATGACATGTTGCGTTCGTGGTCATTGACTTCGCTTTACCGTTTAGACCATAAGGCTACTGCTTCCGATGCTTCGAATCTATTTCTCATTGTATAACAGGCACCTACTGTCATTATTCGGTTTTGACTGGTAATTGTCTGTTGTAAAAAATCTTTTATGAGAAATGTCGACAATCGAGAGATATTTAAATTGAAACGGATTTAAATAAATTTGTTGTCTGTGTATTGTATAGTGCTATATACAGTTTTTCTTAGGTTTGAAATCGTATTTAAGTGTGAGAATTATTAAAAAAGTCGGTATATACAAGCGTATATCATACAATCTAATAAGCTGTTTCCATATCTTGACTAATAATCAAATAGAGTTAATGAAACGATTTAGATTTATGTTGCTAGTTTTACTTGCTTGAGCGTTAACAGTCAACCCTCTCGCACTGAACGGCAAATAAATTACCGGTTAGTTGTGATACCACTAAATATAAATTGTGGTAGACGCAAAGCCCGTGGCGCCAGCTTGTGTTTCAAGGGCGACAACCATATTGTATGTAGCGATCCTTTAACCTGATTGTATACACGCTCTCTTCTTAAATAGTATAGTAAGTATACATTAGATTAACACTATTCTGCACGAAACTTAACCTGACTTTTGACCTATGAATAAATATAAAGGCTACCATCATAGATTTTATGTAGGTTGTGCGAGTCACAATTGGACTGTCCTGTGATAATATTTAAACATGTAAAAAGGGAGTAAAATGAAGAGAAAAAAGTCAAAAGTCCGACAAATGCATACTCAAATCATTGTTCGTGTTATGTATGTACACGCATACTTAAATCATTGTCTTCCTTTTCCCTGTGTAAGTACAAAATCTTGAAACAAGAATTTGCAGTAATAATTCGAGCGTTGAAACAGTGATTAATGAGTGCACGTTGCAAGACAATAGAATGTGAACTGTCATTGTATACAGTAAAAGGTTCATATTGTTCAGACTCAGTAGTGTTACCATTTATTTAGATTATTCGGGATAACAATTTTATCCCCGATTTTAAAACAAACCAATTGATAAAGTAATTGTAATTAACGCAATTGTAAGGTAGCAGTCGCATTTTATATAATATATATCTAGTATTTATAATGAGTATCAAAGTATATTAAATAAAGCCAGATGTAACTCACCAATTTTTTGAGTTACTTGTTTACCTTAATAGATAATTGGCTCATCTTACTTAGACAAATAATAGCTTTGCATAAACCATGTTGGAATTGTTTTAGTATTACTTAAATTACCAATTTACCAACCTTTAATATTTAGCATCAAAATGAAACCACGTTCTATTTTTAATGATAACATGGGTTTTACCAAAAATGCAATATGTTTTGCAATACCTTTTAAAGGATTATCAAATATTTAATTTAGTTAATTTTATCCCTCATTTCCAGTATAATGAGTACGCACGATCACACATTGAAAGAAATTTAAAGCAAACCTTTGTATTCTAATCAGGAAGCCTAAAGTTCTTGAGTTAACCGAAATGAAATTCATTTTGGTTTACTCAAGAACTTTAGGAGTATTACATTATCTTTGTTGTGTTAAATAAATAAGCCGTAAATTTGATGCCATGAATTAGAGTCATACACGTTGATATTTCGATCTAAGTACTTAAACTCATGCAATGGAGATAACAAGCCGCTTCATTGATGGTCATCTGTAATGCTAAAAATACGGTATCATATAGTTCGTCATAATTTTGAATTAAAATATAATGAATGACACCGCAGCTGGTCTTTTAACGTTGTTATATACGTAATAGAATGGCGTTGACATCGATCCCCTCTAATTTGTCTGTTAGTCCATACATTTGTGACCTATATGTACTTAAAAGTGTATTAAAATATAATATAGTTCAATTTTCAACCATTTTGGGACATCTAAAAGATTTGAACAATAAAGAAACGTCACCTACTGTAATTTCATATCGGCGACGTTTATTATCTCCTACGAGAACGAATCAACAACGTCCAGGGTCTGTGCACCAAAATGAATAGTTCCATAGTTCTATTGGTTATGTTACTAAATTTCTAGTTAGAATTAATATAAATATAAGTTTGCTCCTTTAGTTTTTCTATTGAAAATAATGTATTTTCTTTTGGAATATTTCCAATTGTTTGGAAGCCCATTTTGATCATGTATTGCAAAAAATTGTATTGCAACGCGGTGCATGCACTATCGCATGCTAATTTGACGCAATCAGAAGGGTAATCATAGATTCGATTAAATCGTTCGAATTGTTGGTTTTCTAAACGGAAATGTTGTTTTTTGTTTGTTTATTTATGTCACAACGCTATTTTCAACGCAATGTCTCCACAATGTTTTCACATTTTCTATTAGAGTGTTGGTGTTACGTAAATATCGTGACAAATAAGCGATGCCTATGCCCCGTTTGCTTGCATTCGGAACGCGGTCAATATTTGCTCTATACATAAATCGTTAGTTCCTCGTCCTAGGTACAGTGCAATGGTACTTTGCTACTTAAATATCCGATTATAAAGCGATAAAGGTTTAAAGTCCCAATTCAAGGTTTAATGAAACTAATTTAACCTATTTGTATGTCTGTATTGACACCGGAATAATTCCGGCCGTAAGGCCCTGTCCACGGACACTAACAACGACAGCGTTGTTTCACTCATTGGTTTTGCTTTGTGTACGCCTACACACGAGCCATTCAATTTATTGTTTGCCAATAATGTATTTTCGATCCAATTCTATGGCTACCCATAAATTATGTAGAATATATATTGTCCTTCGAATTATTAATTTCAACACGACTATGGTAAATGTAACGTAATGCAATACCTCTTTGTCAAAATGTCTTTGTAATATAATCAAAGGAAATAAATAAAAAAAAATAAAAATGCCTGGTTAAGTTAATGCGTTAAAAGTTCAGCCGACAGAGTATTGTATCTTTGCAGATCATGAAGTTTTCTTTAAAATGTTATTACAAAAACTCTTATTGGGTGTAAGGAGCGTGGTAAATTTAGAGAATTGGTCATGCTCCCGGCCGTGTGGAGGAACTATTTATATTGCCGCCTCTCTTCCATTTTGCACCGGGACCGTGTTGTGGTGAAATTGGCCGGCGCCATGCATGTTTACTCTTATTGTCCACAATGCTTTAACGATTCGTTTTTCGCGTGACTCATTTGGCGATGTTTAAAATATCACCCATGTATGGAAGCACTTTATGATCTTATTGCACGGGGTTATTAATACTTGTGCGAGGTGGACGAAACGATCTCCGTCAATTCATTATTCTGCATTCATAAAAGACATCGATTTATGACCAGGGTTTGCTCGTACTCCGCTCGCATGGCTTTTGAGTTCGGATGATTTTTGCTCTTTATTTGGAGTTTTTGTGATAAAAAAATGTTAATGTGTAAATATCAAAAATAATATCGATCCCAACCGAATCGGTTGGTGTGTAAAAAAAGAGAATTGATAGTTTCTTTTTTTTTTTTAAACGACGTTCATAGAATTATAATAGTAGTAAGGATTCTCGGCTTGGATGTTTTTTGTTGGATTAAAATGAACGAAGAGCTATGCAATCCTTACTGACGTGTCATTAAAATTCCACCCCATCCTGACCCAAGGTTTTTTAATTTAATCCGGATTAGAAGTCTGTCCAAGTGAAAGATACCAGTAACATACTCAACATTTCACGATTAGGAACACTCAGCAATTTTGATTATTTACAAACGTATATGTATATTGTGCAGTATCATCAGTTACGCGTTCTTAGTATTCGATACATTATATGCATGTTTGGCATTTTAGATAAACATTTCTCGCAGTGCAATAATACGTTTTAAATAACAGTTTATAATGCGTTACTAGTGTCCTTATAATCTGCATGTGCGTTTTTGATATAACAATACAGTTAAATTAAGACTTAATATTTACGATATAAATACCTTAAGGTGTTTTATAAATTTTGGTGTTAAAAAAATTATTATAACTACAAAAAAAAAACAAATGACTTATGCTAAGTGTTCTAGCAGTTAAATTATTTTCAACTCAGCACATTCATATTTTTAAAAAATATGTAGAAAAAATGAATTTAAAAAAAATCTAGAAAAACGTATTTACAACGCGTCTTTCGATATGAGAATATTTCTCTAACAAATTCCTTCTTTAATTAATTGCGGCTTTGTTAATCAATTGATCTGAATTTTCAATTCAAACAACATTTAACTGTTTTCTTACTAGTTTCCCACATATGCTGCATGAATATAATAAAGTGTAAAGTACATTTGGAAATGTTTTATATATGTACGACTTTTTATTACGTCCCTTATTTATACTCTATTATTATTAGCTAACAATTATTTTAAAATGTAATTTAAAATAATTGTTAGCGTACACATCGATCTTAATTACTCTAAGCCGCTAATAGGGATGGTTTTTGCCACACACGAATACTTAAATACTATACACGCAGTATTAGTAAATAAATACTAAATCTTTTTTTTGTGACAAGTCAATCTCTTGGCGTGAATTGTTTTCCGTTCAAAAGTGGCGTGCTACAACGTTGCGATACCCACGACCTTCATCCGTCCGTTCGTTGCTTAGGGCCAATTAACTGTCGCTCTCTCAAGCTGCCCCATTGTCTGTTGTATTGCAAAAAGTTTCATCGTGAACCCGATCTGTCGAGAGAAATGAGACTAGATGATACCAAAATGAAGACAAGGTCGTTATGATAGAATTTTCATGTCTTGTTATTTAAATTTCTATAATGAAGCACATTGATATGTAGAACATGCTGATGCCACCATCATTTAGGTTTCTTTTGTCTTGAAATACTAATATTCTATCAAGGAGCCTAACAATATCATATATTTCTTACACCTTATGTTTTAATTTCACGGCCTTTATTGAAGTCAAAGCATGTTACCAGATTATTTCAGAAGAACCACTTAAAAAAACATGGTGTTGTGGGTGCCTGTACATATTATGCTTTCTGTATATTTCTCTTTTTATTCGTAAAGCATTTGAAAATTATTAACATAATAAAAATAAATAAGGGGATAATCATTCCGTGCCTGACTTAAACCCTTTTCAACCGACACCCGGCCCGCCAGACGAAAAAATTCCAACCGAAATATCTGACACGGATAGCAGATAACGCATAAAATTTAAACACGGTTAAGACCTACATTAACGTTCTCGTCAATCTTTATATAAAATCGCTCGGTTAGTGACTTTAGCAAGACAATTTTCTAAAGAACCGACTGTTAAGCGCCACTGTTCTGAATTTAAATTACAACGCTATGATTCAACAACCTAATGTATTCGTAAAGTGAGGAATAAATGAATATATCATGTTTCCGTCTACTATACATCCAAAATAATCACATTACGATTGCTAAAATCGATAAATGAATATGTATTTATTAAAAAAAGGCGTCTTTGTTGTAGTAAGAGCAGGGAGAATTATTTTTAGATTAAAAGCAACTGTAGGTCAGTGCTAGAATTGTACAGGCACGTCTTTTACGCGACTTCTCTGCGAAACGACGCTCGGAAATACCACTGCGCCAATATCTTGTTTAATAAACGCCTATATTTGGGACACATTGGAAACATTCGGCGTATTTACTATAATACAATCACCATGCACCAATGAATTTAAAAAAGGATTTTATTTAGTTATGTGTATTTCATATGATTATTATTATATATTTTATTATTACTATTATTCCAAAAAAGTTTGAAAAATAATGGCACAACTGATACGAAATCAAGTGTTCTGTTCGAAATCAAAAATGAAAAGTTGTGGGTAAGATCATGTGATTAGGTTTCGGGCTAACATTACCCTTTTTACGTAGAAATGTCAGGCTGGCTGGCAGAATTATAGAAATGTCAGGTCTCTGTTAAAAACAGCCCGCGTTTCAGTTCCGAGGTAACATTCCTTGTCTAGAGCGCATAAATTGAAGGAATGAACTAATGCAGCATGTCCGCCCACTACAGGATGGCGTGTGCCCGCGGCTTAGCGTCGGACTGGATTCAGGCTCAAGCGCGGTTATGATGTGCTAACAATAACGTTGCAAACGCTTATTTATTTAATTATTAATTCATTGTATCTTTTCGTTTCTATTTGCAATTACATAATTAGATTATGTCGAACTACGACTCGCCCGTCGTCGTATTGATTGAGAGTTATAGGCCGTAGGAGTTGTTGCGAAAAGTGATATTTCGAAATATTAATTCACATTTGAAATGAGATGACCTTGATATGCTATCGATTTTGTTACAAATAGTAATAAATCTGAATTTCTGGCTGGTGATTATTACATAATATATATTATCAATTATAAAAACTATTAAAACCTCTTAGGCTCTCCGCTGTGCTCACCACTATAGATATAAGGTATTATATATATTTATGGTCAGTACAATCCGTGGATTTATTTCAAGCAGGAACGTTACAGAAATGCTTGTTTGTACATCACTGTTTTATAGTAAAACACCAAGCAAACGTGTGTTAATTTCCTAGGCAGTGATAAGAACCTGTCGTCTGATGGAAAAGGCTACTAGATGTGCCTTTTTAAAGGTGGCACGGCGACAGCAGCGCCATGGGTGTCAAGCTGTTTAGTCGTTCACCGCCTCCTCACATAATAAATCTATTTAGAGTATTAGCCAAGTATCCGATTAACGAGTAACATCGCAGAATAACTAATTACCGAGGGCGTTTTATGATAGAGGCAAAAAAACAATCGACTTGCCAGCCGCCCTCTCGATGTATCACTGATGAGTCAGATCTAACGCGTTGCGTCATCCGGCATGCTAACCGGCCCCACAATGCTCCACTGTGCAGCTCACCTTGCCGTCTGCGACGATTATTGACCCTAAATAGCGATATATTTGATGTGAATAGAAGATCGTACACTCAATAACTTGTCCAATCGTCGTACGCTAGCCTGGTAATCAGTCAGATAAGACAACCTTGCGGAACTATTCTCTCACAAATGAAGATTTCTACTATATATCTACAGCTGAATTCTGTTAGATTATAGGCCTTTGTAAAGAAAATAAATAAAATAAGAATAGCATATTTCTGCTTTTGTTGTTACTCAATTGTTACATTTTGAGACAATATACATATAATAAAAATATGTACTTCTAAAACGATTCTTGGCCCTTTCGTCTCACCACTCGCCCTTCGGATTTTATTGTTAATACAAAGCAACGACGGCTTCTACTTTTAATATAGCGTTGTAGATAAAAATTAGAAAAAAAAAATTCGATGATGATGTTATGAAATCACAAAATACGGGGACATGTATTTATTAAATGTGCTCTTTAAAACGTACCTTCTTTTTTAGATTTTATTTTATAATGTAAACTTAAACTTTAATATCTGACAGATCTTTTAAAGATATATTTTCAAACATTTACTTGTGTCTATTAATAGCTGACCTAGCAGATTCTGTAGGTCTTAATCTTTAGTGCCGAGGTTCTTGGGCAGCGGTGATCGCTTATCATGGCGAGCCACTTGCTCGTTTGCGGTCTTCTCCATAAAAAAACCACACACTTTAAACAGTAAGATAATATTAGTAAGTGAAGAATGTTTGAACATACTTATGTATATTTGTAGCAAAGAGACAATTTTGCATTCTACCTGTTGTCAATGAACAATTTAGGACAATGTTTCGTTTTGAAGGAAAATGTTAGCATAATTACTGGGCATAGGAATATAACATCTAATATTTCTGGGTAAAGAAGGTAGCGCTTTACGCTTTACCCTTTAACCTTGACTTTAGACACAAAATTTGTTCGTATCGTCACTTAAATTCATTAAAAGAAAATATTGCTGATAGTCTAACTAACCATCAGGCTTTTTGTTTTGCCTTAGTCTCAATAAAAATCTAGATTTCCATTTAAAATAATAAATACTACAAACAGGATTTTTATCCTATGCTGTTAGTGACAAAGTTAAAATATTAGCTCTCATCTTCGATTCTCCGAATCTCAGTTTCACTCGATTTTATTTCCAATTGTTGAATCTCCATTTTGAGAGGGCCGATCTTTTGTATTTCCATTTTCCTTGTAACAGCTCTCTGGATTCCCGTCAACATTCCCTAGAAGGCAAGTGGTCCAGCGAGCAGCTCACCCACGCCCCGCCGTTCATAGGCCAAACACTGGCGCCGAGCCTTTTCTTGATGTTTACAACGTCACCGAGCTTCTTTATAGCTACACTCTTTGGAATTCACTTTGAATATTATACTTTAATATAACACAGATGTAATCAGGTTGCTGTTGCTTCTAACTGTCACGTTACAGTCAAGAATGAAGTGGCAGAAAATTTTTGTTTGTATATATTTTGAAAATCTCTAACTGTTAAAGTACTATGATTTAAAAATAAATTAAATATCTTTGTATTAATACGTGACGAGAAAACTTTGTGCCCCTTTTACAGCCTATTGCGCACACGGAGATGGACGAAATTTGGTAGACTATAGTTCAACTTTAAGAGATTTGCGGACGGCATAAAAGTGTTATACGATAAGCAAATATGTTCATACGTTAATACTATTTGTCAAATTATAAATTCCAGTCAAAAAACTGTATTATTCAATGAATAAAGTGGCTTTTTGAACAAAATCTTCTGTGGTCAAACACAAACAACTTTACTTTTTTTTCACTTAATAACTTAACACACGTCGAAAGGGTCTTTATTATTGTAAGTAACTAACGAATAAACAGATCTATAAAAATTACAGAACAAAATCCAATTATATAAATTGTTTTTTAATTTTAAACCAGAAATCTGAATACATAATTACCTAATCGGTTTCTTAATTAATATATTATTAACATAAATAGAAGATAAAAGTATATTATAAACATATTAAAGAATTTGTTTGTTTTGTTCACATTATAATTATATTAACACCCATTAATTAAAAACTTCGATTTAAACATAACGTTCTAGAAGAATCTACTAACATCAGGAAGCATCTGAAACATACCGTATGTTTTAAATTATGTGAAATGTTAATAATAAGAAACTAAAGTAGAGGGTTAGTTATAACCTTATCCAACAAAACTCCGAGACTCGATGCTGTGAACTATCGACCTGTTGACTGGGCCTCTGTTATAGTCACGCTCTGTGGAAGGTTGGAGTTTTTATTGTAACGCGATATTTGACGCAGAGCCATTGTTACAGCCAAATCTACACAAAGCCATTGTTATTACAAAATCTATTTTAGGTGGTTTTTATCTATGGCAACGATTACGTATAGTTCTTTGCGAATGTCGTCAACACTTCCGATCTATGTATACAGCAAAGTGTATTTGTAGGAAAAGTTCTCTTCAAATTTAATAGTTATATTTTTATACATGCTTTTTGAAATTATCATTATATTAAACTTATTAAATCTTAAAACAATTCGACGCTGCATGTAAAAGAATAAGTCTAGGTTAACCAATTAATAACAACCAAACTGAATCCATATGACTTCATAT
>DWHQ01000496.1:0-13723 GCA_018247955.1 Eurytides marcellus marcellus | reverse complement strand
GTGTGTGTGTGTGTGTGTGTGTGTGTGTGTGTTTGAAGGGTCTGTAGTCATGATATTTAGATAATTAAAATATTTGTACGTATAGTTCTAATCATTAACTGTTCAATCGGTGGTGCGGAGCTCAAAATACCAAATATTAGCAAGAAGAATATTATTAGAAAGAAGGAGGCCTTTAGTTTCAATTGTTGTCAGGAGTTAGAAATATTCGTTTTGAGGGCTAAGGAGCTTAGGTGACTTAAGAAGGCATTTGGTTTGCGCAGTTTTAAAACTTTGGATAAATAATATATTGCCATATAGAATTAGTACAGAAATTAACGATTAACGTCCCTGTGTGGCAGTGGGTTGACAAACATTAAATATCACAATGTACATGTAGACTAACAGTAAAACAAGAGACAATTCTTGACCCAGAAATTAAACCCAGAATGCTATGCACAATATGACTAGACGACTACTCAGACGATTTTTATAATATTCATTAGTTTTAACTGCAAGAATGGCGTGATAAAATCTAATTAACTGGTAGTATGAGAATAAATATACTAAAATTATTTTACTAAAAATGTTATGGATTTCACGATGGAGATACTTAATTATATCTGTTTTATTATTTCAGGGGCATTGGAGAGTGGCCTAAGGGGTAAGAGCAACAACTCTTGTTGTCACTTGTGAACACAATTTATGACATTTATACAATCAAGTTGATTAAATATTTATTGAATTTATCTAAGTAAAATCCTTTGTAAAAGAAAATATCCGCTAATCGATTTTCAAACAAACCATCTATGTACATTTATATATCTAAAACAAAATTTCAGAAGTCTAAATGTTGGCCGTACATGTGTCGGCAAAATATCGAAAGAGGATATATTATTTGATTTGATCTTTGACATAATGAATCTCATATTTTTATTGCAGCCCTGGTCCTTTATGAGTCTAAGGGCAACACAAATATTTTTCCCTTAGAACGCTACTAAACAAATATATTTCGCGCAATTGCACGGTCGGAGACGAGAATAAACCAGTCGTAACATGTGTAATTTGGGCGGTCAAAATATTTTAAAATTAGCAATTAGATATGTAATCGAATGTCTTATTAAATTAGAGAAGAAAGTCAAAAACAGAGATGTAACATGATAATCAAATGTCCCGATAATCCGTGTTCGGATTCTATTGTACTTGGATATTTAGGCGTTCGTACACAACTTTTACACAATTCAATAAACAGAATACGAAATGTAATGTAATAAATATTACATTATGTATTATGTATATATACATTTATCTATAATATACATAGATATAGATTCTATATACATACATTCATAACATACGAAACCAAATGAGCCGGTGAATTGCCAACCAGATTCGTTTTAAATATATACATCAAATCTTATGAAGAAAGTCGGTAAGGTGGCCGGTAATTAGATTACAGGATATTTACTTTCAAAATCCTCCAGTCAAGTTCAACGTGGGCCTTCGTCCCGGCACAGACTTCTTCTTCCCGATTCCCCGCACCTTGGACGAGGCGGTATCCGAGGGATGGACCCAGATCGAGCGCCCCACCAGCTACCTGCCCAGCCTGGTTATGTATTGCTCCGACGACAGAGTTGTGTGTACGTTATACGACGAAGACGGCAACGTCTCCGGCATGCAAATTTCCGTAAGTAATAGTAATGATGTCGTCTTAACTTACGATGTTACCAATAAGTGCGGATAAACTACGACTAACACGTTAACTCTTTCTGATTTCTTGAGATCTAGTTAGTAATTATGGAAATAATTGCAACATATTATTCATTTTCATTTTCGAATGGCCCGTTGGTGTAGTGGTCAGTGCTCCTGACTGCAAAGCCAAAGGTCGTGGGTTCGATTCCCACCGAGGACAAAATATTTGTGCGATGAGCAGATGTATTTGTTCTGTGTTTGGGTGTTAATTATCTATAAAAGTATTGAAGTATTTATATCAATTGTCCGGTTGCCATAGTACAGGCTCTACCAACTTTGGATCAAATGGCAATGTGTCAGATGGCCCATGATATTATATTATTATTTAATGAAATGATGACCTATTTCCATATGATTTCACTTGTGAAACTTTTATTTCGCACATGCCAAATGTCACACTTACACACCAAAATAAAGCACATATTTTTGCAAGGTCCGCCTGGGGTAGTAGCATAGCGCATTCACAGCTATTCCAACGTCCAAGTAAATAAAAAATATTCGAAGTAACAATTCGCCCTAATTATATAATATGTATTTTAGAGTCCAAACCTATCATAAGACAATACTTAAAATAGTTGGTATTTTAATAACTTCTGTTAAATTTCTTTAGGTAGCAAAAGACCAAATCAGCGGCTCCAAATTTGACTGGCCCACACAAGGGTTCATCACATGGACTGCCACAACCGCCGCCGGAGTTACCAAAGAATTCTGGTCTATATATCAATACTTCGTCACAGAAGGTTCGATCTTCAAATATTAGTTTTTACTTTCTTTAGGCATTTTTTAAGTTTTTAAAATAAGCAAATTAAAAACAAATGGATGCAAATTTAGTAACTTTTTAAAAATCTTACGAAATTTGGTTTCTATATTGCATTCCTGAACGATCAAAGTAATCAATCAAAGCGATCAAAGTAAATGCACAAAATAATTTTATTGTACTATTTTCATATATTTTATAGTTAGTGTATTGAAGTGTGAAGCGGGAAGAATAATCTTTCAGAGAAATAACTGTATATTAGGATACCACATCTTATATCTGTAGGTGACGTAGAATCAAGAGAATATATTATTAAACGTACTATTGTAGTTAAAAATATTCACATAATTTTAGGGAAAGCTTAAAAAACATATGCCACCCACCCGCTTACTTCACTTATAACTAAGTTTCACAAAAAAAAATGTTTTTTACCAACATGGTAATTTAAATGCAAGTATTCACATTGACATTGGGACGTGAATCATACTAGTCTATCCCGTAACAATGGAGTGTGTAAAAAAACGTGATAAAATTCGTAAATTAATTCTATTTACTGTAATAGCATTAGCATAAATACAAGAGATCATTATTTATTGGTCCATTCACATTGTCACCTTCCAACATTTCTAAATGTAATTGCGATATTGAGACATACGAAATATTCTTTATCCCATTGATAAATGACCACTGTGGTAGCAAACAACGTCTTATATACCATATATGTAGAATAGTTAATTTCGACTGGCAAAAAAGAATAATATTTATAAACGTACATATGTATATACACAAGTCGGTTCATAAGTTCTGTTACATAATGAAAACTTTTGAATTTTGTAATTTGGCCAAAAAAAATATTTATTCAATTCTAATTTCGAATGTTTTACGAAAATAAAAAAAAATGCACTATTTCGAATTTCATCTTTTTTTAATACGGTGACGAACTAGTAAAAATTTTGAATAAAACCAAAAGATTCGTTTATCGCTTCATCACTACACAATAACTATACACTCTATACAATGAAAATTCAAGTGTAGAAGACAGAAAAAGAAGCAGTGGCACTGTAATGACTCCAGCAGTGATAAAATGAAATCCACGGTGAAAAGGGTGTTGAATAAAGACTTGAGACAGAGCTTATAGAGCTTATCAAAGAAAACATGTCATCGTTTGGATGATGTGGTTTAATGAACCTTAGACTGAAGAGGTCCTGCATGTTTTGTTAAAGCAGTACGGATTAAAAAAAATTCCATGGAGAATAGCAGTAATAAGCAAAATGATTAAGTGTATACCCACAACAGTGAAGAAGCGATCAGCCGCATTCCGCGTGTCCAGCGAAGCTATTTTCCATCGTCACTCATGGTTTCGCTAGGAGTCTCATATTCGGGCTTAACTGAGGCATATTTTTTGTGAGAAAGACGTAAAAACGAATACAGTACTCACAAACCTTGTGGAATCTCTTTCTTGTACCATGTTCAATAACAAACAATACCCAGTGGTATTGCAGCAAGATTCTAGGCCAGTACATAGAGCGAAAAGCACCCAAAACTGACTGGCGGCACGTTAAATTGACTTCAGCCACACGGCCATTGAATTATAAAATATGGCAACAGTTGAAATAAAAGGCCAAATCAAAGCCTCATGCAAATTTGGAGTTACTCCAGGCATCCTTAATCAAAGCTGCCGCCCATATTCATATGGACCTCGTGCTGCTATAGACGACAGACTGCGTAGGTTGAAGGCTTGTATTCAAAATCGTGGGGATCATTTTGAATAACCTTAGTTAGCATAATAATCCATATTTTAGTAAGTTCTTTTTGGTATATAAACGATTACTGTAAAAACAAACATGTTTCATATATTTCACAGTAAACACAGAACTTATAACCCAACCAGGTATCATTTTGCTCTTCTTCAATTGAGTGAAACAACTAGAAGCTCGAAAGTTTTAACAGCAACACGATTGCATATATTTTTTTTGCGATTTCAATGGGCGACGGTAATTGAGTGAACTGCTTGCTTAATTTCTATCTCACTGTAAAAAAAAAACAAGCATATTTTGGTGATCACAGCAACTTTGAAGCTGAGCAAGGAAGAGCGGATCCGTGCCTTCGAGAAGTTCGACGTGTTACGCGAGGGCGCCGTCTATGTTTCGGGATTCAACGGCGAGATCATGAAGATCTCAAGGAATGCTAATGACATCGCACACGGCGGCGATTTCACGCGTCAATCCTGCATACCTTGGATGGGTGAGTACATTGGATACAGGAAATTACTGTTATACTGTTACTTAACCTTTTCACGTGATCTTTAAGCATAACTTATGCGTATTTTTATCCTGATACCTTAGGTTAAAACTTGTGTAATGGTTTTTCTATCATCTATTATAAACGTACAGCGAGTCAAGAGTACAGTATTTGCTGCATACATATGTATCGCCTGTCTTGATGCTTGAAAAAAACAGCTACAAAATTGCACATGATTAAAGCAAGTGGCAAATTATTACTAAAGCCCATGGATATCCACTATAGAAAAGAAATAGCAAATGTACTTTCGATTTTTGATGAAAAAAATTATTTTCTTCTTAAGTCTCTAATTTAAATTTGTCTGAAAATACTACACAATCCATAACCCTGTCACCCTGGTAATAAGTCTAAATTTAATCTATATATTTATACTTTAAACGAATTATTTTCCCTAGGCCGTCATTACTACTACAAAATGACATCGGCGACCCCCTGCTTATCTGACACCTTATCACCGTGGTTCACACTTGTCCATTCCGGAGAGTTGATCGGCCTGGGTCTCTCCATGCATGGACAGAGCCCCGCTATAGATGGTGAAAGAGACTGGTACGAAAGACCAAACCGATTGGTTGTCAAGGTAACGATCAACTTATTATCCTCCACTTCGTAATATTATAAAATATTAACATAATATTAACAATTTTAAGAGATTTATATCAAAATTAACAAGTATACTTTTAAGATAGAGTAAAAATACCATTATTTACAAATTGGATAAAAAAACCTTACTTGTGACAGATTCTTTTATGGTAAACTTCCCTTTTACCTTTCAACTAGAAACAAAATTGTTTATCTGTTGAATGTTTAGAAATGAATTAAGTATTATCGTATCATATTTTTCAGACTATCGTTCCTAACGGTCCCGAATGCCTCTACAACTTGGCTGACAGTCCTGGCATAATAACTATGCACATCTACTACGTTGAAAAGCCTTGGTCCATCGGTTGCTTGTTCAACTAAAGTTTGCTTAATAAATATAGATTTTCTTTGAAATTCATTTACTATTTACTCTGTATATATATATAGAGATTTTCATTTACTTTAAAATAGGTAAAAACTACAGCAACAACATCATAGAACTTACAAATGCGTTTTTAGTATATGAACCCTAATGTTCAGATTATGACTTATGTACTAAAATTAACACGATTAATTACTACAAAAATTTACGAGCGAACTCCATTAATACCAATTAAATATTTACTAAATTGAAAACTTAAGATATATCTCTAAAAAGATCCTATTAGTAGTAGTAATCGTAACAAACAAATGAAGTTGAAGGATAAAAGATAATAAAAGGTTAAATAATTATAAAAAATTATAAATTTCAAACTAATTTGCGGAGTTTTCTGTTATTTATATTAATGTCATCGGTGTCATGATTAACAAACTTGCATAGATCCAGAACTGGAGAATTTGCACCGATTTATTATTTATCTGGAATAAGAGGCACGCGAGCAAGCAGCTCACCTGATGATAAGCGACTGACCGGCGGACAAAATGGAGTATCATTCGTAGACTATCGTTTCGTCGTGCATTTCGAAGGAGTCTAGTCGGCGGTGCGATATACAAAAGCCGGTTTTCCCAAAGGAAGCTGTCTTTCGCCACACCTGTATCCGGTATATACGAAAAACATTCCCACATCTTTTTCCATTTTCGGATGAAGAGTTGCTATTGGCCCTATACGCAGACGACGACGCAGCGCGTACCTCAAGTCTTCGCGTAAGAAGGCGAGTGCGGCGAAAATGCAACGAGGTGAGGCAAACCAAATGGACCTGTTATCTGAATGGCTGGATAGATGGCGGATGTCGGTCAACGTAGACAGAACGTCCGCCATCTATACCAGGCGCATTAGAGACGTGGGTCTCTGATACTTCGTTATGTATTAAGCTTGAGCTGCTTGGTCAGGCGATAAAGTGCAATAACACAATCCGGTACCTTGGATGTCAGATAGTCCGCTCGCTACGGATGGTGCCTCAAGTGGACCATTGCGTCTACCAGGCCAGAGCAACTTGAGTGGTCCTTTACCCAGTCCTGGCATCCAAGTTACCGATCAAAGATAAAATAGGCATTTATAAGACCTATGTATATAGTATATGCGATGTGTTGTCGATATATGTTATGATACATATCGTATGCGATGGAAACATCCCCGAGGCCCCAAACAGCCGGCCGAGGATCGACTACAAATACATCAATCAATCGTAGACTATCACTGCCCGAATACCATAAACATAACATACGTACATAAAATGCTTTGACAGAGTGGCGCTGCTCGAATTGCAAGTGCACTCAGGCTTTTCCCCGTTTCGATATATTAGTGACAGGTGATGTTTCGTTTTTATTTGCTTTAACGCAATAATCCCAAGAACTCACTGTTGCTCGACATCTTCCGCGGTTATTGTAATACATATTATACTTTGTAGATTTTGGCAAGCAATGCTTACCTACTCTTTGTTCCCTTATAATCCTTTTATACCAACTGTATGCAAAACAAGGATTAATATTATTGCAGCAATAACAATTTAAACGCATTATATTTGTTTTTCTCTATCATAGAATTGTCTATTTATTTCGACAGGCTATCAAATCATACACAAGTACACCCATTTTCGTAGGTTTGTGATAGCCTATAAGTCAGATTTTTTTACACACTTAATACTAATATAACTCAAAAATTTTAATAGTAATATTCAATAAAATTTTAACATGAATATTTTATTAGTAATATTCGTAATTTATGATACACTAATAAATTCACTATTAACTTCCAAAAAACAGCACGGTTCTATTTCACAGTAAATGTTGCAGTAAATTCTTCCAATTTTTTAACATTATAAAAATTGCCACTCGAAAACCAACTTATTACTAATTAAATATGTCTCTAAAAATTGTTCGGCGTACTGTAAACCTTTTTTTTTTTGCTAGGCAGTCACATATTTTCTACAAAGTTTTGAATACGAAGTGCATGTAAATAGTATGCAGCCATAATTTTCGTTTACTACTTACACGACTTTTCTTTAAAATGCAAATAAATCCAATATATATAGACTTCAATGCGTATATGATAAATAACATTTGTTCCTCCTGCCTGGTGACCTCATTAACGTGTTTTTCATACTCTTCGGTAGCCTCTTCTGGTGATTAAAATTCTTCGTTGTCACAAGGTCGGGACTGTATGCAGGATGGCACATAAGTTCTACGTTTTTCACCTTCAAAAATTTGTTTGTCTGTCTTGCTGTGTGGGAACTAGCATTGTCATGGTGCATTATAGTCGCGGTACAAGACAAAAAAATGGTCGTGTACCAGTCACTTTTTTTTTTAGATCGAAAAAAACGCTGCCCTTATTATAAAATAGAAAAATCTTGTGTTACAAGGGCGTATTACATACATACATTTCACACATACAAACGACCAGATCCAGGACAATTATCTGTAGTTCGTACAAATATTTGTCTCGGGTGGGAATCGAACCGACGACCTGCGACGCCGAAGCCAATAGCTTAGTAACTGCGCCAAACGGTCATCACTGTCGAATAATTGGTAATGCAGCGACCCATCAATGCATTACCAAACCCAGAGCCTGGGGTCACCACCAAAAGTCACCTACCACTTGAAACGATTTACGGCGTCTATCCGACTGGTCCTAGTAACAATCGGCCCGGTCACGTGCGCACGCGCGCCTCCAAGTTTACAAACAGCCGATTAGCACACGTCCGGAAACGCGATAATGGGCAAGAGATTACACGACCAATGTTTCAACAAAGCTCGTTGCCGATCAAGTGTGAGCACGTGGATATCGAGAGCTGGTAATCGAAGCTTCGAAGGTGGTTTAGTTACACAAAGTCGAAGTCAAAATCAAAAGAATCTATATGTGCATCTGTTTTTGTCATTAAATGGCAATTCAACTTTTTTAGTTGCTCAGAATCGAAGTCAAAGACAGCCAACTAAGAGTGTGTATCTGTGTTTGTTACCTATCAAATTTAATATGACTGAATAAATGGCAATTTAACTTTCTTGAATTTGATTGAAATACTCGAATCTGATTTCTTTCAGACGTTTCAATATAAATAACTTATATCTACCGTAAACGATAGGTCTACTAGGTTTGCAATTCCTTTAAAATATCCTGTGACATTATCCAGGCTAAAAACCATACATGCACGAAAAATTGTATCTATGCGTTGACAGATCAAAAATCAGCCTTCTGATTCGATATTTTTATGGAATAGGAGGCAAACGAGCTAACGGCTCAACTGATTGTAAGCGATCACTGCTGCTCACGGGTTCACAACATCGAAAGGCATGAGCCTTTAAGGGATTATATTGAGAAGGAAGAGGAGGGCCAGAATATTGGTAGAGACTTATAATATATGAGGAATCCTAAAAAACTTAAGTTGTGAAAATATAAGGCGATCGTAACCCTAACATGAACTTGTCGCCCAATAAAAATGTTCAGAACAGATCAGTTAGGAAGAACGAAGATACTGCATGCATGTTTGATATAAAAAGAGATCGAGCCAAAATTCTATTTTATTTTTAAGTTTATTCACATTATCACTCGCGCGATTCATGAAGATAATTTTTCTTCTTCTGTATTTTTCTGACGTTTATAACGTCCATGAATGGGTTGTGGTGTGTGTTCAGAAGAATTTCTTTGATTAGAAAGTGCAATACCATAATAGTCTTCGGAACATTAGTGTATGTATAAAATAAACACTGGAACCCACTCTAAAGGACGCTGAAGAGCAAGCTTTATAATATTTATAAAAGATAGCGCAATCGATTCTGTGAATTCCGTTTCGAAGCGGTTATAACTATTTTAAAAACTAGCGTATATCACGCGCCAACAAGTGTCAAAGTCACCTCAATCTTTCTTCTTCCATCATTTTCTCCGTTCCATCGTATTCTTACGAATTACAATATTCATGTTTCGATTTCGTATTTATAGTAGTTGTAATATAATACGTATTACAGACCAAGGATATATCAAAATTTCACTGGGCATAATTATAGAAAGAGAGAGAGGGAAAGAAGGTATTTAATGTGCGTACTTTTTCGTTCGCCGTCGTCACGGCTATCGCATTCTAAGCACGTTCCGGAGCACGCGCGGTAGCACGTTCGTCGGCGCGCGTGTTTGTTTGTAAACACGTAAGTGTTCCCTTGCGTTGAACACCCCAACTGCGATAAGTGGCATGGAGGAGGATAGGGGATGATACTTATACTATACGCGAAAATAGATCTTATCGCGTCTACTTAGCGCTCATTTTAGCGCCAGTAATAAGGCGCAATGGGCAGTAATTACTTAACTCCTTTGATCCGATTCTAATATTCTGATCTCTGCGTGTTCCCTCGTCATCATTTACATACTTGAAAGTGGATGCATCTTCAACAACTGCGTGGCAAATAGACGCAACCCGAAAAAGTTAATTCTCAAGGAACTGTCTCGTTTATATAAAGATCAACGAGAGAGATGGAGAAGATATGATGGTATTTAACGACACATCATTTCATTGATTCGATAGAATATTTTAAGTTGTATTATACTAATAAAACTAAATAATTTATTTCTTTAATTTCATTAAGATTAGTGTATAATTAGGTAACATACATATTAGAATTCAAGACATAATCTAAACAAGTAATCCAAACCAAGTATAAATACTTAAAGAATTCAGCAAAAACCGAAAAGGACAAAAACAACCGAAAATTACGATTAGCAACACACGAAGTCTTAAAAGGAAGACAATTGTGAAAAACAGATAAAAAATAATCAGATGGTACAGATAAAAAAGCGCGCCAACAAACTTTCTTCCCGCGCAAAGTTGTACGCGTCGAAAGTCGTCCCTGCATCCACCTGTAGGACATCCCAAGTTGCGTAAGGGTTCGCTCCACCCCCGCCCTTGAACTTGGGCATACGGCCTCCGTTGCCCCAACGACGCGGGTCAATACACACCAATATTATTATTCCGAGCCGATGTGTTGCTTTATTTGCTGCGGACGGGACCCTACTGATGTTTGACGAAGTTATATCGCTTAGGGTGATTCGTATAAGCGCGCCAGAGAATTATTTCCGTCTATTTTATGATATTATTAAACCTAGTCGCATCTAAACGGAATTTGTTATGGAAGTAGTTGCGTCTTCCCTTCTATTAAAAGTTCGGATTCCACGCGGGACAAATTTAGATCTTGCCTTGTATACAGTGTAGATTTAACACAGGTTATGTCAATTACGGTTACTGGCAATAGTATTTATTTATTTATTCTTTTTGTACACTCATATTAAAAAAGAAACAAGAGACATTTCTAAATAAATGTACAATGGCGTGCTTAACCCTTAAAGAGTTCTCTACCAGCAAACCCATTTAATTTTAGTAACAGTAATATTGCTACAGAGACAGGTAGGTGTGTACTGTCGAACAAAAAAATAGTGTTGATCTCTATAAGAAAGCCGAAAATCAGGCTGTCGAAAATTAGTTCTATTGAGAGAAAGCATGACTGTAGTAGAAAATTAAACAATGGTAATCTGTGAACGCGACGTAAAGATATCGTTCGCGATATCATTAAAAAATAGCTCATATCTTTTGACCGGATATAATTGATTTGTTGCTTTAGTAGGAAATGATAGGAGAAAGTTCCGCAAACTGTATCACAATGGGAAATAACTGAAGTAAATTATATTAACTTTGGTATTATTAAGAAAGTATTAACGACTGTTGAAGGATACTAGTAGCAACACAAAATAATTAATTTATAAATTTTTAAGACGTTTGTGTGCAATAGATAATCTCCGGAAATTACTACTACTAAATAACTGCAGAAGCGGAAAGCTTATTTAAAAAAAAAAATCATTATTGATATAATCCCTATATCCCCTTCCGTACCCCTTTTTTATGGCCTAGGCGGGAAAACGACCAAGCAGCTCAGCTGATGGAATAACGACAGCCCATGGACTTTTGCAACGTCGAACGATTTTGCAAATACGTTCCCGAACTTTATTCGTACCTAACCGTTAAATACGAAATATCTAACGATAAAAGCTACGTTCACCTATACGTATACGTATTATAAATCGTAAATATAGACACCATAGCAAAGGACATATTCTTTTAACAACCTTCAGAAAATAAAAGGACGAAAAAGTGAAAAAGATATTGTCGGACTAATCATGTAAAGTCACCGGCGATCAAATTAGCTTCGGCTATCAGTTCAACAGGCCGTGGCGGTGCCGGCCCCATAAATCTTCCGACATACGTTCCTCTAACAAGTTGAATGGCGGATAGACACCCTCCTAGAGCGCCCTAGGGCCCTCTATTTGCGAAACATGTCACGGCGCACACAATCCGAATTAGCCGCATAATAGAAATAGAATTGAATTAGTCATTTGAAACTAACGCTAGTTGGTAAGGGTGAATTTTGCCTTTATAATACTTTGAATATAATTGACGAGAAATAATTTATGTTAATATTTTAATATCAAAACTAATCTACTACTAGAAATATGAACTTTTTGAATTCCTTCTTTGAATGTCGTTAAATTAATATAGCCTGTGCGCGGATGTAAATTTATAATACGTATGACTCGTTTGTTGGTCAACCAGCCATGATTTATTTCTTAATTTATATATTTTCTTTTTAATGAGAAAACGAAAAAACAACTGCTCGTTCACTATGCAAGGATTTAAAATCACAAAAATTAAGATATTGTTATATCTTTACACAAATTTGTGGAAAAAATAAGGGTTTGTCAAACAGGTTCTTATTTTCCATAAATCAGCAACTGACGGCAGTTGCGGTTAATTATCATCTACTGGTTTTACCAAAGCCAATAAGCAATAAATGCTGAGATAGATAGTAAAACGGACATTTGTATATTAGAGACGAAAATTATTCTACAACAATAACATAATATATTTCATAAGAATATCAAATCAAAAAGAAAATACGATTATCCTTAAACACATTTTATACTGATTACTATTTATACCTGGCAACAAACACTCTTCGCTCGCTCGGAAAAAAAACAACAAACCAATTCGAACGCAAAAAAAAACGTATGACGTACGCAGACGCGGTAATTGCGCTTACATAAAGGTGAATTGATAATTGCATTCGAAACGAATGTAAATACGGCGCTCTTAATGAATATTACCGACGTTTAATGTTCGCACTACAAAAGCGGTTTATTCCGTTGCACCGACTAGGGGGTGTAGGAGAACAAATAAGTCATAAACAGCGGTAGACACGGTCCACAGTTTTTGTCTAGGGTACAGTTTATAGGCGCGGTGGCACGTGATGTCGCGTGAAGGCGGGAAGCGTCGGTAAACACGCGAACGGTGCGCGTCTCCACTGCTAGCGTGTTAAACTCGGCGGGCTTCGAGCTAAAAAGCTAAGATTAACGCTACTGACTTTCGTGTTGTTGGAAAGGCCTTCTTTGTCTTTTATTGGGAAAGGTTTTAATGGAGTATGAAACAAACGATATGCACCTCACCTCATGCTCTTTGATCACCGCCCACGGACATTCACAGCATCAAAATTTTCAAATAAGTCGCCGGCTTTTAGATAGAAATAGATTATCTTCTTAGGGTTCCCCAAGTTGATAGATGTCTACTCAAATGTGAAGTGCACTAATGATTATTGTTACCCAAGAAAAGTTATTGTTGCCATTACGTTCCAAAATCGCCAACTTCTTACATTTATTTAGAGCTGCATGCAAAGACTTGCAACATGTCAAATCTTGCACTCATCCAGGGTGGACTATGCCATTAGATAGAAAGTTAACTAATTTTTTTAAGATATAAAGAGACTACACGGGTAGCAAAGATTTGTGATGATGATTGTAGTTTTTTTTTACGAGATCAAGTAACCAAAGATGAGCCCGATGGTAAATGACATCTGCCTAAAACTGGGCCCTACAGAAATACTGCCGTCTGGCCC
>DWHQ01000495.1:0-13729 GCA_018247955.1 Eurytides marcellus marcellus | reverse complement strand
GAATTGGGTGGGGGAATCAGGAAAAGGAAGGGAGAGGCTATGCAAGAAAGGAGGAGAGAGGGGCCACCGGCCATCTCACTCACGGTACGAAATGCGGAAGCACAAATATTTCCACTTTACGCCGATTTTCTTTGAGGTCGTGGTACTGATCCGGTTCGAGCCGGCCCATTGAGCAGCGGGAGCAGCTGCGTGGTTCTGCCATCAGTTGAAGTTATTAATTCTATGATCTATTAACTTGTTATAAATTATCATTCTAAAATTCAAAAATCAAAAAGTTTGGAAACCACTAGTAGCATTTTTATTTATTTAACGATTTTTATCACCAGTTACAAGTTTTAAAAAAAGCAACAGTTATAGTAATCTCAAACAGCCTACAGTACGTATGCGTAATTCCATTAAGTGAAACACTGTATGGATACGGCAATTCAATTTTGAAAGTATGGCCCTGTATAAAGTTGAAAAGCGGGCCTAGCAGTTCCTTGTTGCAGCGTATAGTCTATTAGTAATATAAGAGTCTTATGACAGAGATAAGCCATGCCACATTTCGTTTTCAATGATTCAATTTAAATTTATATAATAATTAAGCCAAGTTGGCTTTCAAAAAGTACGGTGTTCGTGGATACATCCTTCATTATCCTTTTATCCATTCTTATACTAGCTCGGAGGTGGTATATGGGGGCCACAAAACAACAGCTTCCCGACAGTCTTTGATGACCACGCTTTATCTGAACAGCTTGATTCATTAAAAAATTCAGAGACGTTTTGTTTTTGGTGGTATATAAAGGGCTCGTTATTGGTATTTACTTAAATTTAGTTTCGGGAAAGACCTGGGGAATGAAGAACAATAAATTGATGTTCAAATATCAAAAAAACGTAATTGTATCAATTTACATATTAAAGTAGCTCGATATTTAATACAACTTTAGAATGATCAATACAACTGGTGAACAGATGTTTATTTGACACGGTTTTATGGATTACTAATGCAATCATTGCCCATAATACAACCGACTCTTTCAATAAGACAATGTCAATCGTCTATTTGCAGGCTACAATACCTTATTATTTTTCATTCTCGCACGTTTTTCCTCGACACGGTTACGGCTCGGTAGGAAACAAGGTTCGATTGTTGTGAAAGAACTTGGGAGCGGACCGACAGACACCTCAATTCAATCGGTAAATCGATTAAAATAGTTTTTTTTACACTACGTTTAACTAATACGTTTCACTTTTTACATATAGTCAGGTACATAATATTTGTATGCATATAATGTAGCCTGTCAAATGTTTGCGCTGCACAATGTATAAATCAGCTCAATGACTCATATATCCCACGATGATCTGATTTAAAGGCGAATCCTATGAATAGGATTTCAGCGTTTAGCAAGACAAGTTTTTACTTTTACATGGTTACATACTTTGCGGACATGACATGACATCTTGTGTATGATAGCGACGATGTTTGGGAGCATTTAATGGCATTAGAATACTGTAAATCAGTATGATAAAGTTTATGGTAAAATTACCGATTATATTTTTGCTTATGTATCAATAATAAGGTATGAATATTTCCTTTCTATTCACTTTAATACCGTTTAATGTCAAAATCTTGAATTTAAAGTGAAGAACAATTATAAAGCACTAAAAATCTAACTACATTTGATGATATTTTATTATAACAAATATTATATGAATTAGTCATTTTAATTATAGTCAGTAGTGGTTTTTACCACTGAAATCACTTCAATAATTCATATCACATATCAAAACTCGAAGGTAACTTATTTTAATTATTAAATAAAGAAATTTTAAAATTACAAAGTAAACAATAACTATATTAAATGAACACTCAAAAAGAAAGATGCGAGAAAACAAAATAATTTATGTCACAAAGCAAAAAAAGTTTTAATGTTATTTGAATACATGGATACTCGGCAAACTCTTGGATCAATAGAGATAAGAAGTGGCAGTGAATTTACATACACGTCCAAAGGAAAAGGATTTATAGATTAATAAATTAAATATGAATGTCTTAATGATAAATAAAGTTTTAAAGTTATTTTTTTTATCATATTTAGATTTTAAAAACTAATTCATTAGATAATTGAACTAAATATGTGGTCTTATAATGCTTGAGTTGCCTGTAGAATCATTAAAGATCTTAAAAAAAGACATTTGCAAGTATTATTTATTACATGAAGATTTACATATGATTGAATAGATGACCTGCAAGTGTTCGTAACGACACTTTCTCCCCACTTACGAGTGAATCCGCAATTGTCGTGAATTTTATTTCCGACACCTGACGTGTTATAGCAAATTGTGTAAGGAAGCGCATTGCGCGTACCGTAAGATACTAATCTGATATTATCTTAAACTGCTATGGCATTGTTTTTTTGTTGCTTTGTTTATTGTTTGGGCAATGAAACTCAAAATGTATGCACTGTATGTTACTAAACATAATCCGAAAAGGTGAAAATTATTTCTTAAGTTTCTTCTTAATATCTTCTTAAGTGGGTTAAGATGCATAATTTCTTCTTAATTTCTTCTTAAGTGGGGTATGTATGCATGCGTCTGAAAACCGTAGTTACATAACGTTATGTGCGAATATCAGAACGGCAACAATATAAGTATACTGTAAAATACTTACAAAATCCATAAAGGAATTAAATATTTATTTCAATAATTTTTTTTCAGATTTGAGCAACGAAATTAATCGCTGTAGACTTAGATAAATTTATAGAATAACAATTTAAAATCAATATTTTACATAAATTATAAAATTTATTACGTCATCTAAACTTTTTTTTTGTATTCAATTGATGTGTTGTTTAAAATATTTTTGATTTATGATTATAGAAGTATTAAAGGTCAAGCCTTAGCACAATAAAATAGATTTTCCTTATTTTCTTAATATGCGTTTATATATTGTTGTTTTATCTGCGATAAATCTTTCATATCGTAATTATAATCATTTATTTGTAAAAACATGGTCGTCCAAGGTAACCAGTTGTTATGTCAATGCAATATTTTTAGTTACACATGTTTTTTGTTCTAATGAGCATACAAATCTTTAATGACGACATTTATTTGTCAAGAAGAAAAAATATATAAATAAAAAAATAAATCAAATAATTAACTAAATGTAAGATGTAGGAGTTACATGAAATTGTCAAAACATAATCTATCGAAGATGTAGAAACAGCTCGCAAAGTTTATTTTAGCTATTACCATAGCATTGAGTCTTATGGCATACTACTGTGGGGTAATACAGTTCCTATAAATACGATTTTCGTACTGCAGAGGGACTATTTGTGGGGCTATCTATGGCCTAAATGCAGGTGTATCATTAAGAGAAAAATTTTAGACTATAAACATATTGACTGTCGCTTCTCAATGTGTATAAAAATGTGATGTACGTTCACAAAAATATGAATGACTTTCTCAGGAAGTGTGAAGTGCATGCATAACATTAACATTAGGAATAAAAACAAGATTGTTTTAACTTTAACTCGTTTACAACGAGTCAGTGATTCCTTTTTATAGACAATGTATACGTTTTTACAATAGGAGTCCAGAAAATGTCCAGAAAGCTCCTGTCGCCAAATTAAAAAAAAAATATAAAAAGCCGTTTTTGTTTTAAAGCTTATCATACAGTAAATGATTTCATTGTAGATGACACAACATTAGAATGATCTGGTCGCCTCCAGGCTATTTCGTAATTTTTTTATGTTTAAAAAAAGTGAGTTAAAGTCCCGTTGTGTTTTTTTCGCCTGTTCCTTCAGAACTGAGGCAACCGAATAGGTAGTAGAATCAGACGTCAAAATTGATTGTAAACCAATCCAATTTTGAATAAACAATTTTAACTTTGACTTTGATTTTGTAGTGTTGTTATTTTTACAGAATCTAAATTTGCTCTGAATATTCGACGGTGACAGTAGAATTAACTTCTGGTTTAGTGAAAATGTAATTATTTTCATAATCAAAAATGCAATCTTTTTCCCTGGCGAAACATAATAATTAAAATAGTGACAAACTTTAATTACTAGTATACATTTATGACATTACCATGTATGACCTTTAGCCGGTAATCATGTGGCGTGAGTTGAAAATATTTTATTACTCTGATAAAATATACTATAAAGGTAGTTTTTAATATGATTATTTCCGTAGTTCACTGCAAGAAGTTTTTGTGTTGCATTTTCAAGTTTCCAAGCTCAATAAAAATGGACGTCGTAAAATGACACTGTCTAACCCTATTGTGATTTTTTAAAATAAATAGCATGAATAGAAAATGGAAGGCAAGAAATTGAATGGCAAATAAATCATGAAACTGAAACAGCTGCGCTGAATCGTTGGAGGAAATCAAATAGTCATCGCTTGGAACGTAGCGAGGCCAAGGTTACTTTAAGCGTAATATAATATGATCTGAGACAAAGGACTATTCGGTTTCTGTGATATATTTTGTCCACTTCTAAAAAACAAAATTTAAAACCAACTAAAAACAAAATTAAACAAATTTTAAATTTATTCCCATGAAACAGTCAAAGGCATTTTCAATTAAATGTTCGTTAAGCTCTCTTCATTTTATTTTGTAGTTAAAATAATACCAACAAGATTCCTCTAATCGTTGCAGATCATGTTAACTAAAATTTAAGTCGGAGCATTAACAACGCTAAAAGACTTAGTTGGTTATTTATTAAATATATACAACTGTATATATTTAATTATAATGTAACAATTACATAAATATATTTTCTAAATAAGCACTGTCCAAAGACAAACTGTAGTAAGACTTGAGTTACAGGTGAAGTAATCAATTAAAACAAAAGTAGATCATTTTTGCGTAAGTGTTATAAAATAGAGTTAAGAGTTCAATTATATATGTTCCCATTAATATACTTTATTAGGGTACTAATTTTAAAGTTTTCCAAAAATTATTTTTTTGTATGTAATGTTTTATAAAAATAATAAATTATCTTACCGTTTAATGTAATAATATTCTTTAAATATCGAAAGAAACGTTGTGGATATCTTCTCAGGTATTTTTACAATCTAGATTAACAGAGGTTTATAGAAAATATCTTACTAAACGGTTTTTCCATACAATTTCTTTAAAACAGAATTTATAAAGACTGATTTGACCTAGCTAAGCTCAGTCTATAGGAAGTAATAAGTATTTCTTAGATTCTTACGTGTAACTGGTTAAGCCTTGAAATCTTTAGATTTAACTAAACGTAATATAAGCTATGTATTATTATTATTATTGATATATAATATTTAAGATTACTAACCTGTTTTATGTGGTTTAGATCATAAAGAGGTCATAGAATAATATTGTTGCCAACATTATGTTGTTGCAAATATAGTCAAGAATATTTAAAACAACAAGTTGCCTAATTAGATAAGTAGGAATCTCAGTGCCGGCACCAATGAATATGATAGTCTATAATTAAAACAAGTTGTTAGTTTATAATTGGAACAAGGAAAACGTCAAAAACCCAATATCTAAACAAAGATAAAAAATATTTCTTAGATATGTGAAACGTTCGTCAATTCATACTGGAGCAGCTTAGCTGTCTGCGTCCTTATTCTTTCGTAATGGGAAGTTCTTTGTCCAGAGTTGGGACATATATAGGTTACTGGTCATACTATTGTGTATAAATAAGAAAGGTGCGTTTTATTATTGAGCATAAACGGGACATATATGTTATGTACGCTCTCAAAAATATTAGTGACTTCTTACTCCCAGGCAGTGTGACGTTTATGCACGTCATCATTAACGCTAGAAACAAAAAAAAGTTTGTTTTACAACTAGTCAATTAATATTTCTTTTTATAGGCAACGTATACATTTTTTATGGAAAAGGTACAGACACCTCCTGTTGCCAATTAAAAAAATAAATGTAAAAGGACGTTTGTGTGCTAAAGGTTTATAGGTATTATACAGTAAATGATTTCATTGAAGATAGCACACCATAGGTATGATATAATTGCCTCCATGCAAAAAAGAAGAATTAAGTCTCGCTGAGTTTCTTTCGGCTGTTCTTATCAGGGCTAAAGCATTTTTTTCTGAACAGATAGTAGAATCGTTAGACGCAAAAAGTGATTGTAAACCAATCCAATTTTGGATAAAGAATTTTTACTTTGACTTTGATATAATCTACATATAATTAAAGTTTCAGATTTGTTAAGCCAAAATATAAATTCATTTAAGTCAAAAATTTAATATAATTTTGTTTCTATATTATAAGATGATTTTAAAGTGTACGCTTGATGATATTTAAACCAACAACTTGTTGTTTACCTGCCCACGAACGTTACTTACAGGTAATGATCTTATATAATCAACAATCACTGTGATTTTACGCATGCACTGCTGAAGTTGTTTTTATATTACGTGTATTGTGAATTCATTCATTAAATGATGTAATCGTTACATCCGTGCGTTCGCCATTCTGACACGCCTTTATTAACATCATCTATATTTATTAATGCATCTATGTTGGTATGTATCAAAGTAATGGAAACTTTCTATTCGGTTTTCACTCACTTGTGAAATGGAGTTTTTCGAAATATTATACTAATCTTGAAAAGAAAATAACATTGCTTGTCACACTATTGTGTCGTACAATTGGTATCATAAACAAATTTTTGAAATATTTGAAATATTTTCAATATATTTTTAATATCGATAACAAAGTTTGATTCGGTAATAAATAAAATATTTTGAATTTACTTTGAATGAGATTAATATTTCACAAGTAAATCAATTTTCAGTACTAAACCTAATTTATATGTATATACCTAATTAGACTGATTTATTTTCATATTGCATGTCTCAGAAAACTTATTACCTTAATGATAGAGTATGAATTGTTAATAAATCGATAATTTGTTATTGCTCACGTCTCATGTGATGTAAGAAAGTATAACGCAATGAATGCATAGACACCATAACAGCGAACCTTTCATACACATTGGCCTTGCTCTTATTTCAAAACTATTTCAAACATACCAAATGTCTTAACAACAATAGAGCCGCCAAATTTTCTCCTCGGCCGTGTTTAATTATCAAAAATATTTATGTACTATAATAGTATACAATAAATCTGCAAATTCTTATCCATCACACGATATTTCCGACTAGCATCATCACCAGTATCAATGGTAGGTTTTATGTGCGAGGTGAACCGATGAAGCTTTATAGAGCCGCATAGGCTAAAAGCATCAACGTCAGTCAAGATAAGAAGTTTATGTGCAATTAAAACTATAATAATAATTTTACTAGAGGTCAAATTAAATTAAATTGTGTTTGAAAAATTTTAATGGTACGAGCCATAATCATCTTTTCGTAATATTCCAAATAATGAAATAAAAGACAAAGAAAAAGGATAATTACTTTTGATTTGAAGACTCCTTTAATGGAGTACAGAATTAGTCAGAGCTCGAATTTTTTCCAGTTTAAATTGATTTGTTGCAAGATATGGAGAAATAAAACGAAAAAGTTCTTAATAATATTTTAAACCTGATAAACAGGTGTGGCGTCATATTATTCTTTTGAAGCTGTATCAAGTTGATAGTCAAATTTATACTGGTATTATTATGAAGTAAAATTTATTTATCTAATTGTTTCACCAAATCTAAAGCTGTCACATTATTACAAAACTACACTTTGCCCGAGTAATACGAGGTTTCATTACTTCTGAATAGTTGTAAATTAGTGGGAACTAGACTGAATTTTATTAGGCTATTCAATAAATACTATCATACAATCATAAAGGTCGACAGCTGTATATAGGTTACCTTCAAAGTTAGGAACGGCTGAACGAATTTATATCAATGATTTTTGTTTTCCGGCAATTGACCAGTGACATGCCCCGCACAGTATTTAAACTACGCTCAATGACTACGTTAGTGACATGGCCCTTTAAACTGGATCATTTTACAGCAATATATTGGTGCCTGGTGGATTTTGAAAAAAATTCTATCACTTTTGCAAGTGGTCGGACTTTATTGCAGAGTTAGAGTTACAATTATATGTACAGCTACTTTTTAAATTTATAACTTGCAAAATATTACATCTCATCCGATTAGTTTACTTGAGATACTTTTATTAAAATAAAACTGTAAAACTATATTTTACGTATCCGTTCCTTACTTATATAAGTACGCACCTACCCAAAAGGGTAGGACAGTATCTGCCAGTTCAGTTAGTAGTAAAAATAAAATTACAAAATCGATTGTGTGATATGTGATTATATAATATTGTGACATTGTAACAATGAATATAAAAAGAGTAAAATTTGAGAAGGTATCCAAACTCTTTATCCGGACCATAAAATGACGTGAGCTTCGCGAAGTGGTAGTGAAATGTCAATACGCGCGCAACCGAACGCCTGATATAATTTGTGTAATACTAATCATTTCTTGCTTAACGAAATACGTTCTTCCTTGTGTAGATGTTGCTGATCGTTTTAATATTAGGATGTATGAAATGTTGGTTATAGATATTCTTTTAAAGCGTATAAATCTATCTTGCCAAATATGTCGTGCATTGACTATTGCATTACATTTGCATCATTTGTCAAGCTGGTGACGGTCAGTAGTCGATGAGATTAAAATGTCGCGGGTTTGAATTCTACTTAAGTGTCTCTATAGATTGAAATTATCGGCTCGCATTTATGCAAAGATACACTGTTAGATATTTGTGAAGAACAAGTTATTTATATTTAATATAAAGTAGCTTATCCTATTATTATACTACTATGTAGTAGCTTATCCTATTATTATACTAATATGGGACTCTCCCGTGGCGTAACACAATGAAAAACATTATTATTAACATTATCGTAAATATTCATTCTAGCAGTTAATTACTTCATATTATCGACGTCTGATTGAATTAGAAAAGTTTAAAAATGTAAAAAGAATATTAAGGTAGTAAAATTGAAATACTTAGTTGTCAATTAATGTCTGGAAGTGACACGATCGTCCTCACTTCGTAAGTTTTGTAACCTCAGGTCGATCGCTTGAAGTTTTTTTTGTTTCAAACAGCGTTGTGACATCTCTTGGACAAATCGGTTTAAAGAAAAAAAGAAGTTTTTTTTTTATACTTAATACTCATATAACATTCTTATCGTTTAGGTTGCTCTTTAAGATTGAACGGGATATTCTCCTTTAGTTTAAAATGGAACAATTGGCTGATCTCTGTTATAAGGATTAAAATAATTGCTCGTGTAAATTTACGTCTTTGACTTAGTTTTAGAAATGTTTCGTTTTTGAAAATAATTTGCTTATCATACATGAGACGAATAATCTTTCGTTACATGAATGTTTATTTATAGAATTTGTAAAACGAGATGATGGTAAAATGCACAGAGAAGTGGTAAATTACTATACATAAGTCAAGTAATTTCAAAACCCCTAGACCAGTGGAAGATTAGGAAGACGTACAAAATTTGAAAGGGAAATGTGGCAATCTATAAAAAATATTTTAGAATTATGTTTGTGGAATGCCACGTTTATGTTAATCGATAATTTTTTTTAAATGTATCGAACAGTCACATTTAATTTGATAAATACTTTATTTATGTTTTATAACTGTGATTCATGAGTTCAAAAACAAAACTACATATTTTTTTTTAATTACTCCTGCCGCTAAGGAGTATTGTGCAAGCTCGATTGTGTTGTCTCGATTAAGTTGTCTCGATTGTGTATTGTTAGAAATATACCAACTCACACTGTACTGGAAACTATGCTTAGAGCCCTATGATTTTCCTGTATCGTCGCCTAATTTAGCAAAAAAAATAATGTATACTTCTATCCGCTTATTCTACCTGCCTCTGTTGAGTTGGAGACAATTATTATTAGTTGGAGAGAAATAGAAATTAATATAGAATGAAATGGTTTAGCCTTCAGTAGGAATTATAACGATGTTTTGATAAATATTTATCAATTATCAGAAATAAATCGTCGCCTAATGAGCTAAACTGATGACTCCCATAAATACTAACTGTAAAGAATAATAAAGAAAACTAAACTGAAACTTATTTTCTCTTTTATTTGATAACACAGTAAATTTTTCCGTGTTTAAACAAACCCAAATTAAGTTAACTGGTAATGAAATAAGATAATGAAGAGATACGAAAGAAACAATGTTGACTAATTCAAGATCATTTAGTTACTTTGGCATGTCTAATTGTTTTGTGAAATCAACCAGTAAGTTGTGCTGCGGTCAAGGCTGCTCTCAGAACTAGATTTACCATGCGGATTCCTATAATGTTTAAAAGGAACCTTAATCGTTTTAATGGAGAAAATTGATTTAATATTATCAACGATTTAAAACTTGGGGGAAAGGAGTCTTCACAATTTAGCTAGTTATTTGTTTAGACTTCTTGCAAAAAGTCATAGTTTTGGGCAGGAGGCTTAAAATCTTTACATTTTTAAGATACAATAAAACAAATAAATACATTTGCTTTATTCTATCTTCCTTTATATTTTGCTGACAACTATATCTCTTCCCCTTTCCGTTTTATCACAAATTTTAGCAAACTTCGTTCAATTTTCCGTTGACTCGTCCCAACAATATTTGTGCAGATATATTTATTGTATGTTTTCGTGTGAAATAAGTTGAAATTTATTAAATTTTAATAAAATCAATTTTCATTTTTACATTACTATAACATAAAAGAATAGTTACATAATTACACAATAATTACAAATGAATTTTATAATTTTTCCAGATCTTATATTATAACTAATAGCAAAGATCGCATAATGTAAAAATACAAGTACATTAAAGGGGGTTACGTTTTTTAAACAGTTACGGAAGTGAATAATAACTTTGGGTTTCATTATTTACATGTTATTACTTGCGCACTAGTTATTATCTTTATGTTTCGACACCTTTAAGCTATAATTAAGGGCAGATTGTAATCATACCATGTCTGGAAATAAAAATTCCTTAATGTTCTTCACTGACATTAAATCGACACAACATTATGTCGTAAAATTATTATTATTCACATCAAAGAAAATTACTAAAATGTCAAGGACAATTTAAATACTACTGGTATTAAGTAAATACCGGTTGATATAAATATGAATAAAAAAATAAAACACTTTTTTACTTATAAAAATAAACTCATTTGTTTTCCTAAACACGCTTGTGTGACTAACATTTTTATGCCAGATTCGTAATCGCACGTGGAAAAGAGACCGCTCTTTTCCAGAGTCTGGAATGGTACCACTACATTACCAGTTATTTTACCACTAAGCAGTAATAGGCAAGAACTGTTGTGTTCGGGTTTGAAGGGAAGTTTTTTCGGCGTGACAACTGGGCATAGTGCGATAACATCTTGAATCTGGGTGACATTGATGACTGATGACTGGAATTTTATCTCTTTACATGTAAAAACACATGGCTAAGGCTAGGCATCTAGTCATTTGGCGATATATTCACCCATTATGATTAAGTGGGTTATTTATTTGAAATATCTTCATCTGACATTTAACTAAACTTATTTCTTTTCTAATTATATCCTACTTTCCGTCAGTAATTGTTAGTCGTTCAAGTATTATACTCAAAGAAATATTGCTCTAGAATGATAGTAATTGACGGACGGCAATTTGAAGCATGTAATATTTATTAGGAATGTATCACAAATAATATGTATGTTATTCATGAATGAAGACTGTTACACATTCATATCTCTGTAATGATGTAATTTTTGTATTAAGAGTAGTTTGCTAACATCCATCATTACGTAGTATTTCGCTTCTTAAAGCCTCACTTAACTAGAATTAAATTGGTCCAACTGAGTTGTTTAGACTTATAGAGTAGACTCCATTTTGATGCTTTTTTGCTATAAAACGTATTCCCTTTTTTACTTTATTGAAAGGAAACAATAAATCGATTTGATTATTTTTATCGAAAAAATTCTTTATCTTGTATTAGCCTACTTGTCTTATATTCTTATTATTTCGGACACTTTACTGTGTTCATAATCACGGGACAAATTAAAATGTTAATGACACTATAGTATACTTAGGGTACCGTAAATTTTTCAGTTATTGTTTTTTGCTCTACTAATACAGTTAATATATTTTATTGTATTGGTGTACTTGGTTTAACCTTTATTAAGTAGTATCCAAGCATGTTCTCTATTGAAATTAAGATGTTTTTACTTATATAACCTCGCAAATAAACGTTTAGAAGGACTTGAGGTTTTTCAAACCTAGTGTAATATTCGGAATGGTCCAGAGCATGGACAAACTGCAAAATCATTTAACCGGCGGCTTCATATCAACTGTGTGTTCTTTACGCATTTTATTATTGGTCTGTTAGTTTGGCTTATATAAAAATGTAGGGTTTTTATTAATTTAGTGTGTTTTAGTTTGACAACGCGTAGGCTTTATTTATATCTTAAAAAAAAAATAAAAAAAAGCAATACCGTACATTGTGCCTTCCAATTTACACATTTTTATAAAATTCCTTTATTCACCTATTATCTATCACAACCTTTTAACACGTCCTGGTTTGATTAGGAGAGAATGCCTACATGCGATATATGCGTTTTCGTCACCGTTATAACATAAGATATTTAAATCTTGGGATAACATTCTTTTAATTTACGAATAAAAACTAAATTACTTTTTAGATTACTTTACTGTCACTTTATACATTTGTTATTGGCATATCTATTAAGCATAAAAAAAAACTATACAATAATAATATGCATAGTGAATAAAGCAATTTTTAAAAACTTTAAAAATAAAGATATAAATGTTCGTCGCGTACATAAATTCCAGAGGATCAAAACGCGAAGTAATTACACTTGCTCTGCACTTTGAAGATAGCTGGCTGCTGCATAATTTCATACTAAGATGCTGTAATTTTAATTTAAAAAAAAAAGCTAAAATAAAGTACGTTTGATTGCGAAGTTTCTCGCCAATTTTTTTCTGTGCACATATCTATAGTACTTATTTTCAAGTTCTTTTTATGTTTCAGTTTCGTTTCACATCAGATATTTAAGAAATAAGCCCGCAATGTTATGTGGTTAAATGCAAGTCATGTTTAAATAATAAGGTATACAGAAAGATATTTATGAAAAGTTCAAAACCTTTTAACCTCATTTGTGATTGTAAAGGCTGGCACTCGTTTCATATGACGCAGCAGTATAAAATTGATTTCTGAATTACAAAAGCAGCGTTCACAATAAGATAATCTGTACTTAGCCTCAAGACCTTTAGAGAACACTTAAATTATAAAATTTTATTTCTTATTTTTTTGTCCATAATATTTATGTAATCGTTATCATATTCCGATATATTTTTTTTTAAAGTACCAAAGAAGGTTCAAAGAGTATACTTATATTAAGTTTTTATATTATTAAGTTTATATCAAATTTGAATTAATCTCAATCAAAGTAAGTGTCGCACGGTGTATTGTCATAAATGGTATCGCAAACGTTGTAATATTCGGAGTTCACAGTCGTTCCCCTTGGAACGGACTCTGATCACACTATTTAAGAAAACAATGAGCATGACTTCACCGTTTTCTCTTTTTTGACTGACGTGCCTTCTCAGGACGAGGAGAACCAATTGTTTTCATTTGGGAACTCTCCATTTCAGGGTCATAGCAGTACAACTTTCATCTCCAGTCATAATTTAGTCTCCAGTTATAATCGTCAATAGCTCGTTTGATCGAACCATTTGAGGTCGAAGGA
>DWHQ01000494.1:0-13737 GCA_018247955.1 Eurytides marcellus marcellus | reverse complement strand
CCCCCCCCCCCCCCCCCCCCCCCCCCCCGCGGCGGCGCCCGGGCGCGCCCCCCTTCCCCATCCGCCATTGCAGTCTCCACTTAGAGCAAACTACCTATCCAACTATAACTCAAACATATAAAGCCTACGGAAACGCTAAATTGAAAGCCAGCAGACGGGAGAGAGTTCCGTACCAATTCAATTACGGATATAGATTGCCTTTTCACCGAACGTCCCGTTGAATAATCTTTAAAAGTATTGCCAAGGAATTTTCTTAAGTTGCATAATATAAAATTATAAGATATAAAAGGTTATTTTTTAGGTTAATTAAATGAAAATGTGGACGATTATGTACATACCTTATTTATATACCTTAATGGCATATTTCAGCCATATGCCTAATGAAACACAAAAGTGTTATCGAATTTACTTCAAGTGTGATTTCGAATAATACGAATGTATTATTAAGTCGCTTTTCTTATGCGAGCTAATACTTTATATAATAATTCGAGATATTTCATTATAAAAGAAATTAACAAACTACTCATATACTACGCATGACTTATTTGCAAAGAAAAAACACCTTACAATTATAGTTACTTTTTACCAAAAGCAGTAAGATCCATTTCAATTGCCGTAGTATAGTATTGTTAATATTTTCTTGTTTAATTTAACATGCTATTGTGAGATGCAAAGTATTTGCGCAGGTTTAAAATCTTGGTCATATCTCCACTAAATTTCTCTTTGACCGACCTTGGAACACAGGAACAAACCATGATTTTGTATTGAATAATCAGTATCGTTTTTGGTGAATCTCCGGGTTGCAAATAAAAAAATTAAATGAATTGGAAGCCTCATTTTATGAAGTCGTGAACCCAACACTCGTTCAACGATGAGTATGCAAACAGAAGGGGACATTCGATTGGAATCGATTGAATCAATTCATCAAATTAAGAGCCCATCGACAATTGAGAAATGCAAGTCTCGTACGCACGACCGATGCAGGTGGGGGTTCGAACCCGACACCGTTTTTGTGGTCTCAACTGGTTAGCCAACGATACCTTAATTGCGCAATAGACGAATAACAATAGCCTCGATGTGGTGGGTCACAGTGGAAAATCGAGCCGAAACCGCTCGTCATCTAATATCCCCTCGGTATTAAAATTAAACGATACCGTGAAAGGAACATGATCGCTTTGACCATATTAGGAAATTGCCGGTGTTACAAAACCGCGCAGTGTATAGAGATAGTACGACAGACACAGGGGGATAAGGTATCGTTAGTTAAGAAGTGGTCGGACTAAGAGGTGAACGAAAACAATGGACGCTCTTTTGCTTGCGACCCCTAATTAATTAGCAAAGCCTATGTAAAGTGCTATGTGCTACCATTAAAGGCGGACAAAAGAACGCATTTTACATTGTATGTAGACAAATTATAGTATAATATAAAAATTAAGAGCCTTAAATGGGGTTACTTATAGTCAGTGTCACAAAAATAAAACTTGAAAAACGCCTAAAAAGATCTTCATAAATTGCAACTAAGAACCGTCTCAATCACTTCAGCTTTCAAACAAAAGAAATCGTATCAAAATCGGTTCATTCGTTTAGTAGCTACAGTGCCACAGAGACACCCAAACCTATAACACAAATCTTTTTGCATCGGGGGTCAATAAAAATGTATAACGGGTTTTAAGCTTTTTATTTTTCAAACACGGATATTGTTTTGAATTCCGGATGACAAACTGTCGACTGTATCATCTGATCAACTCCATATCCTATCATCGCATCGTAACAGAAGATATTTAATTATGCCAAAAACGCAAACACTTAAAAATATTTTAGAAATTTATAACTAGGAAAATAGAGATACAAAAAAGTTTTACTCAACGTTTTTAAAGATTCGACTGTATTAAACTAGATTTAAATTTAGACGTGAATTGTGTACTATATTGGTAGCTTTACAACCAAATAGAGATGTCACATCCCGTAGCGTTCATTATTAGAACGTAGAAATCTCGAAACGTGGTACGTTAATTAGACGTATACGCAAATAACCTTGTGGAGGATGAAAGGGGCGAGGGGTAGCTCGTATTTACGGACACATTATCGTTGGAAAACAAAGTTGACAGTGGCACTTAGGGCCCTCCGATCGACGTCTGCGAGCGGAGGCCACGGGACCGTCAGACGCGACAGATGACAAACAATCTCCCGTCCGAGAGCTCTTTGCGGCATATTGGATGTCCTTAATAGCATCAGAGAAAAGAAGATTGTCTGTAATAACGTAATATCTTTTCAGTCATTTCAATAGCGAATTCCGTATTTATTTAGGATGAAAAAAAAATACATCAATTATTGTACGTGCTGATCTTGATAACTGTTTAGTATGTTGTTAAACACACAAGGTTAACTTTTATAAGTTATTTGTTTAATTCTCAAAATAATCCTATGCTTTTTAGACACATTTAATAAGCATAATTTTATTGACATTTTGAACGTAAGCGTGGTGAGTTGGACGTAATGATACGTGACGACATAGCACATTCGTTACGAGGAAGAAGGAGTGAAGCGGCACGGAAGCCGCTCCATTTGTTATCGCGCACAACAGAGCGTGATGGAATCGAGTGGTGACTTTTGTGTGATGCACACGTTCGCCGTACCGGTAATTGGTACGCTGGAGGGTTGACGCGAACACGCTGCGAGCGGAGTGTCGGGATCTCTCTAATTAACCCTCGCTGCTGTCCGATTGGGCTCGTAATTGGCAGCGAATATTCAGCCATTGCCGATTCGTGAACTTTTTATTGACCGGTAACAACTACCGGCGTCGCCGTCACTGTCCGTATTAACACGCCTCAGGTCGTGGCTCGTTATCGGTGTCTCCGGCATCGAAAGCGAACGGGTTTGCTTTATACGTCATTGTTTTTCGGATACAAACATTTATTGATTTATGCCTCTATAACTAACTACTAGTCCACTACGATGGTGTAGCTAATATAACACAAATGGCATATTATATACAAAAAAAGACAAATATTAGAAGTAACTAAAGTTTTAAAAACATTCACAGTAGTTGACTCACGAGGATATAAAGTGCTGTTAGCCAAAGTCATTTCTGTGACAAGAGAACAGACCAATTCTTTCGGACATGTCATTTAGCGTGAGCAGTGCGCGTGTAGGAAGCTTTAGCTAGCAATTTAGTACGCGTATAAGGAACAGCCAGCAGACGTGGATTTAATCCACCTCCACCTACTTTTTTATTATTCTATATGATACATTATAAAACGTATGCATTGTTAAAAAGACAAAGGAATTGGCAAATCTCGACAAAAGTTTCACACCGGTTGCGAACGATTCCTTGTGAATATGGAACCACTTCATGTAGAGGCGACGCTCAGAAACATCATAAGAATGGAATCTAGCTCAACGAGCGGCAACTGTTCGCATAAAGCGACCCAAATTGCGACAAAATGTATGCGAAGCGCTCATGAAAGACGAGAAACGGAGCAATTGCTCGACGAATCAACAAATTTCCGGGAAGCGTTATATCATGAATAACATTGACGCGTGCAGCAATTAGGAACTCGCTACGCAATCCACGTGGGGCAATTGTTGCATCAATTTACGAAACGGGAGCACAGTAACGTTGTACGGCGGCATTTTCGCCGTGGTATCATAGCCCACGAGTCAAAGGGTGCACATGCGGAATATTTATAGTTGAATTAAGAGATATCCGCCGCCTCGCACATAGCAATCGGTCGGCGTGCGGCGTGCAATCGATCGCCGCCGTTTGGCGCTCGCTCATGCGCCGTGCACCGCGCTTTATTAATCTCTATCCGTTCCGTTGCATTTACGAGGCGGCTCGTTCGATGCAGGAGACAAATTGCCGATGCATTCGTATGCAAAAGGCGGGCACCCACGCAACAAGTGCCGCCTGCATTGTCCTTGCCTTAACCGGGCCTCAATTTAGGCCACTAAGTGCTGAGTAACTTTGGTACACATAAGACTACCTTAATCTCTATTCGAACCAACTGAATAAATTTCAGGGCTGGCATAAAGTTATCAATAGTAGTGTATAGGTACATATATCTGCGAGAGCAACAAACAGCTTTGTTGGGGCTCGCGCCTTATCGTTCCTTATCTACCAGGACCGTGCACTAAATCCACGTTAACAAACGGCCGGCTTCATTTCGCTCGGCGAACGTGTTATAATCCCGACATTCATCGCTATAAACATTAGCCGCTAGGCTCTATATTGTAGACTTACTACGTGCTGCGGCCGACACGCATGCGGTCGTATCTGATAATATTACTCAGTATCTGTAGTCTGAAGTGCGAAGAAAGTGGGGGTTATTAAGTGTTTATTATAAGCAGGATTAGCTAGCGTGTACGTGACTCCCGCGCGGGCGGACAGGACGCTCGAACGCTCGCAACCTGCCAATGATATCACGAGTGACGCGTCCGGAATTATTTATTCGATTTATGTGACTGAAATAATGGTAATGCGCGGTGTTTTGATTTCCTCTAGCGTTGTCTCATCGTCCGTAAATACATGCCGAAGGGGCATTCGAAATATGCGCCGCAATCTGCAACGACGAACAGCGACCTCGCACTATACGCATTGAATATCCATCTGTCTAGGCGCTTGGCTGATTGATGCGGAGACATAATTGACATCCGTGTTTAAAGTAAATGCTATATATTTTCAGAGCAAGTTTAAAATGTTCATGAAATAGGCGTAATATCAACAATTTCTCTCTAACAGTCCTTATGACTGACTTAATTAGTCCTTAAACTGACAAAACTGTCAGAATATATTATTATACACTGCAAAAATATATAATTGACTACTGAGGAGTAAAACTTTAACAAAATGTTCTATCAAATAATGTTCAATTAAATGTTCAATCAAATTCATTATAGAATTTCATTTAGACATTGAGACGTTCTTTAAGCTGTTCGTATTAATCGTAATCGTGCCAAAATGTTATGTTAATATACTCTTTGGGTGCCAAATAAAAATCTAAATATTTTTTTTAATTTGTCTTACTAACTTTCTTAATAACTTCTTTACGTTTAATTTAGTTTACGAAAAATTATAAAAAAGGTAATATTTCAGTAAAACTTTTATGAAATATCTAGTGTATCTCATATATAGGCAATCTTTTTCTCAGAGCAAACAAAATAAAAAATCTTAGAGGGAATTGCGTATATTAACTTGCAATAGTGCCTGTACGTATTTCACACTATATTGATCCCTCTTATCCTTACAAATATCCCAAACAGAGTCATTGGCTGTAAACTGAATGCAGGGGGATTTAATGTAAACACTTCAAGCAAATGTTACCAACCTCTGATCGGGACGTTAATGCAAAAACCGTGTACCACTGACACCGAGTAACATTCGTTAACGGGCTGGGACTAATGTTATCCTCGTTCCTTCGAATCCGTTAACGAACTGGGACTGATGTTACAGCCTCGTAACTAAAAACTGTGCGTTCGAAAAAATTTAAATACAATCATTAAATAAACTTTGTTAGGTTCGTACCGGTAGAAATATTATGTAGTATATTAAGTTGAGGTAGGTACAATCTATATTTTTACCTAACTGATTCAACTCCAGACGTCGTCCACCCCGGGCAAATGTTTATACGAACTACAGATGATTGTTCCGGATCTGGGCGTTTGTCCGTGTGAAATTTGTGCATGTAAAAAGCCCTTGTTACGCAAGATATTTCTGTTTTACAATGTAGGCACTGTTTTTTTTAAAGAAAAAAAGTCCGCCTATACCTAGATACAAAGTTTCGTAATAAAGAAAAATATATTTCTCCATATATATTTCCTCTATACACCTCTGCATTTGCTCAGGTTATGTCTGTAGCGAGAGAAAAAAAAGACATATAGGAAAACAGGACAGAACAACCTCATTAACTTGATCACAATTTTACTAGAGTATCAATATCACAAGAACTACTGAACCGATTGAGATAATACTTCAGGCTTCTAAGTTAATATAACAATTACACGTTGATATAGTTTTTATTAGCTATCATTCAACGGTTTTCAAGTTTTTGGTAAGATATATACAGCCATCATTTCACCTCTACACGTTTATTGCAATATAGATGCCATAAAATAGAAATTCCAAACAGTTATCTAAGTGAGAAGAGGAGGTATAATTCATGCTATCGGCATCGTTTATACGCAGCGACGGAGATAGGCAGATTTATATTTGCCGGGTGTCCCTCTCGGGTGAGTCAGGTAATTGCCACCGGGCCGTATCACTGCCTACCTGCCAGTCGACGCAATCACAGGCAATTTGCAATTTCCGAACGCGCCGCCGTGGCCCGCTTACGCAAATACTGCGATCAATTTTCGAACGAGCCTTTCACGAATGCATCCGATGGAGTAAACAAACAAGGCGATGATTGGGGCTGATTAATTTATCCTTTGCGAAGTTCGGTCGTCACGTGTACAAGTTGTTTTGTTTTTATTTGCCAGGTTTGTCAACGTTTTTATAACCCAAGAGGTGGATCCGGTGTCCATAAATATAGTCACAAACTGTACAATAATGATTGGATTTAATAATACTTAATAATAAAAAAATATAATAGTTTCGTTGCGCATACTGAATCACTTCAAAGAGAATTAATATATAGAAACGAGACAATAATTTTGGTATAGTTTATGGAAAGAGGATTTAATTTTGTTTCGAAAAAATGACAAACATTTTAAAAATTTGACACAAAATCAAAATCCACGTAAGCGTCGAGCCGGGCAAAAGGAATAGAGGAACGTGCACAAGGAATAAACCAACGCTAATGCTTTTATTCGTTTTGAGACGCGACACGGATGTAGCTCGAAATATCACGTCAACGCCACTCACGAAATTTAGTTTTCATTTTGGAAAGTTGTATGAATTTTTTAATGCTTTTAACTCTACATTCGCTATTCGCTGCAGAAATTACACTTTTAAATTATTTATTTCACACATTTAATCCCAAAGTAGAATAAATGTTATAAATTCTATTGCAAATAGAAATGTCCTATGCAGCTGCTACTATTTCTTAAAAGAATTGCTATAAAATAGCGTAGCGATCGATTGAAAAGGTCGTAAATGAACATTGTGTTATGAAAAACTTAAGTTAAAAGTGCGAGGAGAAGATATAAAAAGTATAAAACTAAACAAAATGGTACCATTTAGAGCACACTATTTAAATAAATAGATCAGGATAATTATGACATATACCTTTACTTTCTTCTACTTCAACGTCTGGAAACACGTATTACCAAAGACAGGCGTCAAACTTACAGGACACCAATAATAAATAAAAAAAGTAATGACATCACAATAACGGTACTGTTTGTCTTTATTTCTGCAATAAGCAACGTATTCCAAGTTTATTACTGTTAACACTTTGGTGACATGATAAATAATCGATAGAAAATATTATTAATTTTTTTTAAAAACCTGTATTTGTACCTACCCAGTAATGTCAATCTAGAAACGAGTTCAAAATGACGGAAAAAAATACATCTTATTATTTCTAACCCACGAAAACCATTATTCTTTCAACGCGAAAAACTTCGGCTTTGATAACATTTATTTATATATTTTATCAACAAATAGATCATCGTAATGACGTGAGTACTTTGAGAGATTATAAAAAAAAAATATTTGTATATTCTCACTGATGACAAAAATCGATATACCAGTGTTGATCACGACAATAATGCAAAACACACATCATATGGTTGGAGGACAACGAACCCTTATCATGTCGCGTATTGCATCGAAACGAGACGTAACCAAACTACGTTCAGGCGCACACTTGCAGGAAGACCTTTTCGCGCGGTCATCGACCCGCGGCGTTTAAAAATACGCCGGCGCTTTCCTCCCACGCCGGGTCAAGGGTACCAAAATGGTGGTGCCGCAATGATCATTAGGGACGACCCGAGCATCGCATTAGACGACCACCAAATCACGTCTAGGGTACAGACGTGTAGAGATGGGCGATACGTGTCGCATGGTTGACGAGTCGAAATTGGAAGCGATTAAGCATCGATTTAGTTTACATTTCGTGTACACGTGTACGTGAACGCTTATAAATAAAGAGTGATTACCACACGAGGTATGTAGCTTCTCATCAATTATAACAGCGTCGATGACCTATTCACGGCCTTTGAGTATGATAAATTAGCAGTGAGAAAAATTGGGACAATTATATTACTAATCTTCGCTTGGAGTAAAAGCCTTTAAAAGTAAATTAGAATAATAATAGAGGTATAAGTAATAATTTTAGAATAGCATAATTTACAAATATCCATCATAGTAAGTAATCAATAGTAATCATAGTAATCAACAAGTACGGTATCATTTCCGGTAGTAGGGTATGTAAATGAAATGTGTAAATGTATATGAAAGTGGATTTAACTTATAAAACTTACTATACTCCAAGGGATTCTCTCCAGTTTATATGTTATATTTAACATTGACCGATGACATAATATTATTAAACTGTGAAATTCTAAATATAAACTTTTTTCTTAAATATCATTTTAAATACCTATTTATAGGTACGAGATTCAAGTAGAAACTTGCAATGGAGCCGAGCTATCGTTTCGTGGATCGAGACAATCGCGAATTAGACAGACGTATAGTCGGCGTGATAACGCCGCGACGGCCACGTTTTCTGTGTACGTGCGGAAACACGCTAAACAATAAACAATCCGTTCTAAGATAATACATTAAGGGCATCGACGTAGACACCGCTCCGTGCGCTCGTTCTAATCTCTCGGTAATTGGTCGAATCACGAAAGCAATCGCTTTAATATAAGAAGTAGGGGGATCGCTGATGAATATATGACAGACAAAGAATTCAACATGGTCTATTTAATTTGTAAAGGAAGAATACACTTTAGTATTCTTCTCTCCCAAATTTTTGTTTTAGTTGAGTAGTAGTTACAGCCTTACTTTGATATTTGGCGGATGATGTTATGTTAAGTACAGCTTTATTAGCGTAGTCAGTGATAAAACGATTGTTTAAAACTTTTTAGTTGTATACAGTAACGATTCACTAGTTAGAAATGCGATTCGATTATAAAAATGTTTGCGCCACAGACGATCGCAGTCTGTCTCTTTTGCGCCAGACTGGATGAGTGCTAAATTTAAATCGCTTGAATTTCAATACATTATTGTACACTCTTTTCTCTCCATGTACCACATCATATTAAAGCTCTCACTGCACGAAACATGTAGGGAGAATTACTCGTACCAAGTTTCTGCTCACCGAAAAGGACAGCGCCTACATGAATTTCACTTTACAGATGAGTAGGGTTGTAAAAAGGTTTTCCCTTTTGTATTCCGTCCGGTGAGTCAAGTAGATAGGAGAACTCTTTTAACGGCTGTCTAGATGCATACGACATTTCTGATGTTATAACTGTCCATGGAAAGTGGTTATTGCTTACCATCATGTGAACCGCTCACTTAGTTGAAAGGAATAAAAAAGTAACTATTTATAAATCAATAAAAGACGACTGCAAATAAATCTAACAAAATGTAAATCAACAATCGCTTGCGCATCTTCGACGTTCAAAGTTGAATAACAGTGAATTTTATGGGACTCTTACAAAAATAAAATTACCATTAGAGGTTGACAACTAGCGGAGATATCACATAATATACATACATACATAAAAATGAAAGTTTTCACAGATGTAAGTAAGTGTCCTAAAATGTTGCCCTTGTTTACATATAAGAGTGCGGCAAATTTGTAAGTTATCTATTGTTTACCAATATATTTTAAATTGTGACATTCGGACGCAAAGTTTTGCACTGTGCTACAGTGAGTCAGCGTTGGGGAGGCTTCGATGGCTGATCCGTTGTGCAAAGCGGCGCTGCCGGTCGGCTTTCTCGCGGCTATATGTTGCGTCGGCGGCCCCGCCTGCCTCTCCTTTGCATACAATAATGCAACGCCCGAGGCGTCCCACATAACCGACGCCTGACTCACCGCCGGCGCCGAGACGCAAACAATCATTCGCGTTTCACTCGATTAATGACAGTTGTATTTTTGCAATCATTATTCAGATCGTACGAGCGGTCTATCGCCGGAAGATAAACATTTGCTTAATTTGACATTCTGTTTGAGCACACCGAATCGTGATAAGTAAGCCTGAAATAGAAATGATGCGCGTAAAAAACATGTTCAATCGTGTTTTGCGTGATATAATTCAAACGCTGTGTAAAGTTCAAATGTAATTATACATTGTGCGTACATTAAAAGTACTTTAATATATGTATAATGTATGTTAGTACTATAATATTACAACGGTTATCATTAAACGATTATTATATAGAGGTAATTTTTTTTTAAATAAGCTATATATATTTTTATTCGTCGACTTTATTATTAACATTTCCATTCTTGGAATGTCATAACTTTAGGAGATGTTAATTTTTCGTTACTTAAGGTATAAAGACGAATAAAATTAATTTATTAAACAAGTATATAATTTTTTCACGTGCTCACGCGATTATTACACATTATTAAATTAACGGATCTTATCGAATGTTTAAATTTTGTTTTAAACTTAAATGGACGGAAAAACAAAAATATAAGATGAGATTAGAGACGGGCCGCCTCCGACCACACAGGAGATTGATGGAGTTATTTTTTATTGTCAAGACCAAATCATAATCTTACATCACAAAAGCTATGCGCTAGCCTGGAATTAATGAATATCCGTTGTAAACTAACTAATGATAATTAGGCTCCGAACCCGTAATATACTAGATTATACACTCACTTATATTATTAATATGAACGTGTATTTTCAGTTTTTCGTCTTTCGCACAGCAAAAAAAACCAACAAATATCGATCACCTTTGCGATGTGTAAAGAAAAATACAAAGTGAATCCTACTTCTTGTCCTGGAAATTTGACAGAAAAATGATATATGACAAATAAAAGCACTCAAGCATAGTTGATAAGAAAACCGAGTTATATTATGAATTCAGAAAGTCTGTTGGCCTGTTTATCTTTATTTAAGGTAGCAATTGTGCAAGGGATCGGTGTTATTTTTGGTATATGTATGGTTTATACATATTTAAGATATTTATACATAACGATATTTAGGATCAAAGATGCATAGCATACTTTTCATTTCGAAACATTCCAAGAAACGGAAAGAAAATGAATCAAATCAAAATCCAAGTGAACGTATCCAAGATTAGGCCTTTAGTAGGAAACAAATTAAATAGATAGTGTAATTGTGTAAGAGATTCTTCAAAAACCTACATAATAAAATTCATTATATATATTTAACAATAATATTGAACGTAAGCGATAAAAACATGAAGAAATAATATAGAAATTAAAATTCCAAAGCAGTTATAAAAAACAAAACTGTCTCGTTTAAATTCGATGTCTCTATTGAAATCTCGTGCCGATATCGCATCTTCGCGGCCCAGTGGAGCGGACATGTTGGCTAAACGACGTGCGGCGAAACGGTGCTCGGTTAAGTGACGGCACCTGCTACAGCCACGTAAAAAGACACAACACATGCACACACCGGCCGAGTTATTCGTGTTTCGCAACTCTTAGCCTATCTCCTAGCCACTTTTACTCAACCACCTCATTGTTCCTTAATAAGCGATCGCTATCTGGTAAATTACACTTGCGCGGCGACGGGAACTAAAACAATCGCTCATACTGTTGTATTAATGATCCAAGTAGTTAGGGAGATTTTCGGTTTAGATGAAACTCAGTGAGGCAACGTGCTCGTTGACACAAGGCCTGCGTCTATGGTGTACGACAATAAACCACTGTTGTGAATGAAAAAAGCAGTTTAAAACTAAATATAGCTTTACACTCTTCGAGGGATGTAAGTTATTTTTCTGGAAACACGGCCATTCAAACCGGCAAATTTTTGACTAAAAAAACGATAGCGATATTGTGTTATTTCTCCTGACAGATTCTGTAAAACGTGACATATCGTAAACGAAAGACTGGCATAGAATAAAAATATATTACTGAATTTTGCCTAGGTTATATTACTGAATTTTGCCTAGTCAATTGATGGTCGTCTTCCTATAGAGTTATACAACTGCAACATTTGATATCGTGGAAGAATGTGAGCGGTGGTAATCAGCAAACAATACGTAAACCACTTATTTATTTCCAATTTTCTCTCGAAAAAAAATATCACTGGAATATAATTAACTATAATTAGAACTTCCATTTACACGCACTTGTGATATCATTAGAAAGACATTAGCGCAAAGTGAGGAAGGAAATGGGAGAAATCGTTAAAAACAAAAGAAATTTATACAGTCATGAAACTGTACCTTTGTACCACTTATTCGGACATCGAGCGAAGACTAAATCCCAACAAGGGATAGCTCCTTAGTTAGACTCAATGCCACTTTGATTGATATTTATTAAGAACGGCTGGGTATGCGAGGAATATCTCTTGTGGATCGTAAATTGTTACCAAGTAGCGGCGGGGAATGCCATAGAGATTGTTCGCTACATAGTTTGCGAGGTATGGATCTCACAAGCGCATTCGTGGTTAACAAACGATCAAGTTCCCACTCCAAATTTCGCATACAAATCTATTAAGGCCCTGATAATACGAACGAATGGCCAATAACATGTTTGGATTATTAGTCTGATGGTGCAAGTCCTATATATCCTAATAGGGTAATTGCTTCATTCAATAACGGGAAGACGTCGGTCAACTAAATCGTAATTACAATTTTTGGGCAATTTTGCATTTAAACAATTAGGTTCCAGTGTAATTTAATACGTACAGCTCTGTTCATTATCAACTATTGTCAATATATCCAATGGAGTGCAAACATATTGTAAAACAACTTCAATGTCAATAATGTATGCGTATACTTTTTACATAGTGTGGGAATCAATTGCAAATACAACGTTACTTTTTTGTTTAAAGCACCGCATTTAGAAAGTGAAACCACACACAGTTGCTAAACATCTGCCGGGTGACGCCATACACAAAAATGATCACAAAACGGTTTATTACAAACGATAGGCGTTGCTAAGACGTATAATCCATAAGCGTGGATATACTCCTAATAAAATGTTACTATGCCAAGGTTTTGCAGGCGGCTTAACTCTTTCCCATCTATGTCACTGTCCATCCCTTAAATAACACCTATGCCAAAAATTATTTCAATCTGTTTCCGGGCGACAAGAAAAATCATACTTTCAGAAAATTAGTAAGAATCTATATTCTTTGCCGTCGAGTTGTTGTTTGACGAAGACTTATATTTTTATTGAGATTAAAAAAATAATAGCGTAAAGGAGTAAACCTGAATTGCAGCGAATTAATTACATTTTCTAATATAACATAAATCGGCTGCCCGATTGTCATCTCTCATAAAGCAATCAGATATTTAGATAAGAGTTTTTTTAGGTTAGACAGTCGGGGCCTAATCGACCATTTCGTCCAAGCACGACGCTTAACGGATACAAACGCATTAGTCACCGGCTCAAGGTTGAAAAACACGTACGATTACTGAATTGCAACAAGCCTTGTTCTTTTCTCGTTTCACGATCGCTTCGCGTTGTCGGCTTATCTGTTTTTTTCTTTATCATATAGATACTATAAATATTTTTAGTTTTATTTATTAGATACCGTGTAGATTATAATAATCAATCAAATATTTGCATCAACAAAATGTTATATTTTCAAACAGATTTTATATAAAAACTGATTTGGTTTCAGAATGTCGACGAT
>DWHQ01000493.1:0-13740 GCA_018247955.1 Eurytides marcellus marcellus | reverse complement strand
TCATACGTTTCCAATATTATACACAAACGAAAATTTATTAATGATTAATTCATGCCCTTATAAATTTTTATTATATTTTATAAACGAGCAAGCGGCTCACCTGACGGAAAGCAATAACCGCTACCCATGGAGATTTGCAGCATCGAACGTTTTGCAAATGCGTTGCTTGCCTTTAAGGTGAGAATTTTCGTAAGAGAAAGGGGAGGAGGAGGGAAAAAATAAAGGCTAAAAAGGAGAGGAAGTGATGAGGTGGGCCACCGGCCACCTCACTTATTGGACGAAGCGCGGAAGCACAAACACTTCCACTTTACGCCGATTTTCAATGAGGTCGTGGCACTTATCTAGTTCGAGCCAGCCCATCCCCAACAGCGGGAGCAGCTGTGTGGGTCTACCACCGTAAAAAAAATAACCACACTAGGTATCTTTGCATCATAGCGCAAATAAAATTTTTAAAGTTTCATTCCGAAATTAGTTGTTACAGAGGGTTTTATTGTCATATCTATATTAAACGCTCTTGTCAAGTCTAGGAATAAGATCGCACATTTCAAATGCATTACAGCAGATTACAATGAAAATGTTAGGGTTTCATTCTGCGAAGAGTTTCTCCATAGATTCTCAGGACCATATCATCATTAACGGTTATTCATGCATATCAAACAGTACTCATTTTTATAATGACACTTATACAGAGTCCATATAATTCAAATGGTAATGTAAAATATTGGAGTTTCATTACACAAACAGTTCATTAACCGGGTGTGAGTATCATATTATTAACGTAATATTGTAAAAGTGTTGCATTGGTTGGCATTACGAGAATAAGACACGAGTAAGGAACATTTCGAATGCTTGACAATTATTCATTCGTTTCATTCTTCAAAAAAAAAAAGAAAAACACTCGAAAAATATTATAATTAATAAGAGAATACTTAAAAAATAAAACAAACATGAAGATATGAAAGAAAAAAGTAAAAGTAGGTTATAAATAAAAAGGATAAATTCTTAAAAAAAAAGACAAAGATTTTTTAAAAAATCATCAAAACAATTCGAATATTTGGAAGTCAATTATTCAATTTCGAAATTAAAAAAAATTAACAAAACACAAATACGGAAAAAAAACAACAGAATAACATTACATCGTTAGCAAATTCTACCTCCATACAGATTTTGAATCACAGTCCGCGCGCTCTGCGATTTATTTTGCATCCACTTACCACCTGAATCGATTATCGAACAGGTTTTCGAGGGCGTTGATCGCTCGTCGATTAATTATGCTGAAACGCTCAGTGCATCTAATTAGCTTTTTTCCGGGTAATCGACAAAGGATGCGTTGTTCGCCGGTCTCATCGTGACGCGTGAAATGGCCCTCTGCGGATTCCTGGAAAACCTCCTCGTAAATGTGTTCCTGTTTTTAATGCATTGGGCATTGCGTGTACGATTGAGTTCCGAAATTAGGAGGTAACAATTTCGCGGCGGCGAGCCGCAACGCCAAGAAGTCGTCGAGTGCCTTCTCGTGCATGATATTAAATAATGCTATTTAGGCCCGCGGTTCGAAATCTCGTATACGTGGCACGGTTACTTCGTGGAATTTATGTTGTATTAATGGTATACATAGGAAGCATATTTAAATGTGCCCTACAATGTTTAGGTCTACCCGTGTGAACTTCATCGCGCATGGCAACCACGACCACATTCATTCATTGAAACAACTATCCATATTAATGCAGTGCAAATTTTGAATTCACGTTGCCTCCTCATTCCGATTGCCCCGGCGCATGTTCTAAGCTCACGAATTCGCATTAAGTACTTTTTTTCTTACACTCTTTATTCGTGCCATTTATGACGTCAGTTTACATACGTATCGTTTTGTTCGGTACCATGGGAAACATCAACATTGAAAAGTGACGTAAACTTAATACATAGTAGGTATGCACTTTCCAATGACAAATTAGTTACAATTTGATTTTTTAATTTGAATAAAACGTCCTCGTCTATTAATACTGTCGGCAAACAGTTACTTTTATCTGGTCGCGTCTGTGATTTAACGATCGGAAGTGTTTGCGAAAAACGGAGAAATGTTATGATTGAAATCGCGTCGGGTGAAAACTGGATGCTGACGGCATTCCTGACGACCGTTAGGTGGACAAGCCGTCGCACGCGGCCCCGGATTCGAGCGGCGCCGTGCCCTAACGGACACGTCTGTGGCAAATGTGATCTGTGTGTGTAAATCTGACGAATCGAAGATATTGTGCGTGAGCTGTGCTCGTCCACGAATTATTCAAACGGCCGTCCGGTGACTTTAGACAAATCATCAATGACGCTTTCGGTAAATCACTGACGCAAACCCGCATGAACTGTCATAGTAGTAATGTTATAATAATAATAGCCGACGCATAATTTACGTCTTATTTTGTATCCGCAATAAATAGAATTATTATTTTTAATTCGTAATTAGAGATTAAGGTTGGCTTTTTAACGGTTTGTTTTGTTTTATAATTAGATTATCTTGATAGCAGTGAGCTCACCGATGACAACCAAACCTAACCCAACCGGATAACATGAAAGCAGTTTGAATCTCAATCTAAACATCTAATTTGCGATAAGGCTGCGGCTGCAGGACTAACGGCACCGGCCGTTCTTTAATTACAGCTTCGCGCCGCTACACTAATTAGCTGCACTCAAAGGGATATGTAAAGCGAATTTAGCGCATCGGCCGATTACGACTCGATGCGCGTCTAACCACACCTTGCAGCTGTGAATATACCATTACACAAATGTTCTCGGAATTTTACCAGAAATTGTCGAAAGTCAACTCACACTTAAACTTCACTATGAAAAATTTTATAAAATTAAATTTTGAATACACAAAATGCAATTCAGATAAGTTTAAAGTTTTTTTTTTGTTTAGCGAACTCTTCATATAAGACATTCAGTTTTTATTATCTGATAGTGACGTTGTATTATGTGTTTAAAAAAAAATAATCATGTTTATTATCCGTTACAACGCCAATCATTTTAACCAAAATTAAATTTAGAATAAAATTAAATGATGTAAATTTTGTTTTCAGCACCGATGGCTAGCAGCAATCAGACAGCATTAGATATATACGATGGTAAGTTTGCTTTTTTTTTAATAGGGAACATTGCTATCGTAAAGGTATTCCAAAATTATTACATGAAAACACATTATTTGTAAATTTCCAAACTTGCACATTGTCATTGTAATATGTATAAACATTTTCAGGGACAACTGAAGGTTGTTATTACAACTTCCAGCACTACGGCGAAGGCGACCGAATAATGACGAACGAGCCCTGTCTTAACTGCACATGCCACAACCGAATGCTTATGTGTTACTTAAGGGTTTGCCCATTTACGAAGCCTATTGGACAAGACTGCACCGTAGAAAAGCGAGCTGATCAATGCTGCCCCATTGTCACCTGCCCAGATGGTAAATATCTATTATTTTTTTTTTGCAAAAATACACATCAGAATGTTTTCACCCTTTTGACAAATAAATTTGCAAACAGGTACTCACCTTGAGTTAAAGTGAAAGATTATAAAAGTATAAATAAGATATTAATTTTTCGGCTGACTACTTTATAGAAGCATGGATTCCATCGCTTGCGTTGGGAAGTTAAAATTGTATGAATTTATTGCGTTAGTGTTCGTAAATATGGGACAAAATATGTATAGATGTAATAAAATTAGTATTTTATCTTTTCATAAAAAAATTAAATTTTTAAAAAAGTTCTCCCTTCAGAAATAATAAGATTCTGATATCTTTGAAGTGAAATCTAAAAAAAAAATTGTGTTGTAATGCTTAAGTATAGATAGAGCATAAGCTTTTGTAAAGAAATAAAGGAGAATGAGGATTAAGGAATCGAAATTTAGATTCAAATAAAATTACATTACAATTGAATACTACAGATCGTGATAAATTAGGCAAGTTTATCCGTTTTTATTATACCATTTTCCCAGTATAAACTGCCTCTATAGCCTAGCAGTATAGGAACTGGCATATGGACTTATAAAGAACTGCCTTATGTAACCGGAAGTCACGGGTTCAAACCCCGAGAGATAGAACTACTTGTTCTTTTATAGCTAATGTTAGGGCATAACAGTCTACCAGTCAATGATCTGTTATAAGATAATTTTTGCGTTGAATGGGCACATAAAAGATCAGTCCAGGCTATTCGTTTACACCATCTACCAGTCCGTTGCTTTGAGGAGGCATTAATATTACCCTCCTTTGCGCACGATCTCTTTAGTCGGGGTAGACATGCAGGCTCAGGCTACGAGAGTTAAGGAAGAATCCACTCATTCTTCCTGTGAGTGATTGCAATGTGCTTACAAATGAATAATATAATATCTCTTAGTCGATATATCATTCTTTTAGATCAGTGTTTCCCAATCTTATTTTGTTCCCGGACAAGGAGTAAATAACTAACTTTTCAATTATGAGTACTTCTCCCTTCATAATTCCATACTTACTCCTCAATATGTGTCTTGTTTCTGTTAAGGACTATCTATCGTCAATCTTCAACTTTAAAATATACCTAATATTAGACGATAGTTGAAAGACAGATAAAGTTGATGATATACTATCTCTAATCTAGCACCTTAGTAAGTTATTAGTTATAAAATTGATTTTAAAATTTTTATACATTATAATAATGTTTATACAAGTTGATTGTTTTAACTTTTCAGTATTTCCGCTATTAACAATATAATTTCCTCCTTTACGAACCCCTGAAGGGACCCGGCGTACCCCGGCGGATTGGCCGCCGTGAACAAAATTCGACCCGAAAAGATATTATTATTACTATCATATACTACTAATGTGTAATGTTTAATTGGTTTAAATATGACATAAAGATTTAATAATTCTTTATATTTTAGTTCCAGTTGATTTGCTTACCTCTACTTCGACATCATCACCGGCCGAATATGGGGCAACCGGAATAGGAAAACAAGACAAATATGGGTGCAGTATCAATGGCAGATATTTCTCTGAAGGTTCCAAAGTACCATCCACACCGAATAAGCCATGTGAACATTGCTATTGTATTCGTAACATGACCACCTGTGTCATGCAAGAATGTACTTTACACGTTGACGGATGTGTTCCCATTTATCATAAAGATGTCTGTTGCCCTGTAAGATACTCATGTGGTGAGTAAAATTTGAATCAATTGAACCAAATATGTTTATGTTATTTTAAGATAGAAATATCTTGTGTTACGTACATAGTTTTCACACGGACAAACATCAAGATCCGGAACAAGTATTTGTAGTTCGTACAAATATTTGGCCCGGGTGGGAATCGAACCCACGACCTGCGACGCCGAAGCCAATAGCATAGCAACTGCGCCAAACTGGTCATCTAATGAATAATTAAGTAATAAAAAAAAATAAGCTCTCAATGTAACCCATAAATCTGATACTTTCAGATCACCCAGAAGATGAAATACCACTTTTGGATGATATGACCACAACAGTACGACCAACGCCAGGATTTTTACTCACAACTACGACGTTAACACCTGTAACACAAGTTTCTCAAGATTGCATCCATGATGATCAGATCTTTGCTGATGGTGCTTTAATTAAAACTGAAAAAGCCTGCGAGCATTGTTATTGTATGAAAGGTGACATCGTTTGTGTTGTTCAAGAATGTGGAACTCCTATGGAAAATGAGGGCAAAAATTGCACCTCCCTTCCTCCACGTCATGGCCAGTGCTGTCCTGACACGTACATTTGTGAAGGAGATGAACCCGTTACTGATCAATCTCCTGAAGTTACAACCGAAACTCTCGTAGCCTCAACAAATCCCCCGCGGAAGGTTACTGAAGGTAGTGGTTATCGAAATGAACCTGATGAACCATACACTGACATGCCAATATTTGATACAACAGAAACGGAAGGCAGTGGAGAAGATCAATCAACTCTAGTTGAAGGTGAATTGGGTGGAATAGCGCCAGAAAAACATACACCAGATCTTGAAGACGAATTGTTCTTAACAACAGCAAAAGAATCAGAATTTAAACCTTATAGTAGTACAGCTGAACCCGGTTTAGATTTAACTAAAGTTCCAAAATCTGAATCAAGTGATGAAAAATCATCTTCAGAGTTTGAACATGATATTACTACAGAGTCCACAAAACCTGACGAAGAAGATGAAAGTGATGTAAATAAAGTTGACAATAGTTCTATAAATAAAGACATGGAAATAACACACGTTATAAAAGATATTACAGAAACTCAAGAACCGTTATTTACAACTACTATTGGTGATGTTCATGAAGTTTCTTCTTCATTTGAAAGTCTTACTTCCAGAGAAGATCAGTTAATTATAACCACGGAACCGACGTTTAGAAAAGAAGACTCTATTCCCACTACAGCTCAAACGGCAACTCAGGCTGAGATTACTGGAGTTACAACACAAGGCATATTTAACGACGCAACAACTCAAGTATTGAATAAAGAAGAAACCGAAAAGGAACTCCAATTGACAACAGAAAAACATGATGAACCTATCACTTTATCGGAAGTTACTGCAACTACTGGGGCACAAATTAATATAGAAGAACAGATGATAAAGACAACTGAATCTTCAGTAATAGCAGACAAACCTGAAAGTGAAAAAGAAATTTTAAATGAACACGACTCTGCTAATACACTTAAACCAGAAATTGTTGAAACAACGAGTTTCAACCCTATAGAAAATGAAATAGATGAGGATTTGTCAGTGCTGGTTTCTTCTGGCAGGATTCCTGGTGAAGGAGACTGTCTTCTTAATGGTATTACTTACAAAAATTTCACAACTGTACCTAGCACCAATAAATGTCATACTCAATGCAGATGTATCAGCAGTATTGTTAAATGCGACCCCATCATATGTAGTCCTCCACCAGAATTTGCAAATATGAATAACTGCCAACCAATCTACGATTCTGTTGAATCTTGTTGTCCAACTTATATTTGCGATCATTCCAAGGAGACAAATTTGCCAGAATCGCACAGTCAAATGTCTGGTACGGAAAGTCCAAAACCAACTTACGGTAGTGAATGTAATGGCGATGAGTGTCAAATAACTAGCGATAAAGAAAATGTAGCACCCGTACAAACTGAGCCATGTACGTCAGAAAATTGTATGCTAGAAGAAAAGAAACCACAGGTACCCGACTGTGGAGCAGAAGGATGTAATATTGATACGGGATCTATGCCTGCACACAGCGAAAAATGTGTAAATAGCAAATGCGAAACACCATTAAATAAAGATTTGCCGTGCAATGGAATTGAAGAATGTCAGGTGAATGCTGTTAAACCCTGTGAAGGTGACGATTGTCCTGCGCAACTTGATGTTGATACTAAGAAAGACAGCATAAATTGTGAAAACAATGACGATTGTAAAAATGTTCAGTCCCCTGAAGTAGAAAGTGCATCTTGTAAGGATGGAATTTGCACTCCAAGTCCATCAATAAAAGATGAGGATGCTTCTATCGAAAAAGAGTGTGACAATGACTCATGTAGACGAAAAGAGACTTCAAAGGATACGATAGAATCTCCGACTACATGTTCCGGAAGACATTGCGATAACCTGCCAGATACTGAAAATATATTAAAGGAATTGACTACTCAGACATATTTAAATTCAGAAGAAACTACAAAAGCAACTAAAAATGATGTTTACACTACGATTTCATCGATATATTCCTCTAGTAAATCTGATCAAGAATTTAAGGGAACAATGGAAGATGAAACAACTGCAACTGCAACTGCAACTTATGATACTTCAAGTAACAAAATTGACAATTATTTGCAAGAACATACTGCAAAGCATGAAGAATATCATCCAGAGTCAACCGACTCAAGTGTAATCAGTGAAGATGAATCTTTTACTTCCAAACAACCAGAAGATGTAAATGAGCCACTTATCGAAATAAGTACAAACATACCAGTAATAGTTCAAGAAAAAGAATATTTCACGACGACTCCGTACAATCTTTTAACAGAGCCAACATTAGCTGAAGAAAATACTGAAACACAACAAACAGGAGATAAAATATCATATGAAGGAAAATACACTACGACGACGTTGCCTACTCTAACTTCTAAATCGGACGTATTAGCAGGGTCTGAGACATCTGCACCAACTATTTCTTCCACGAGTAGTTTATACGACTCTACTTTAACTGATTTTGAGAAACACAAAAATATTTTAGAAGATAGCAATGAAAATACAACGCCACGTTTAGATGATGAAAAATATCTAACTGAAACTGGTATAACAGAGTCTTCCGTAACTAACGATAATGTTAATAATATAGAAAAAGATTTGACTACACCGTCATTTATGATCCACGATGTTGATTTCACTACTGAAACGCTGATTAGCAAAACGGAAGAAACGGCTTCTAAAATATTTGAAGAAGTTACTACCAAGTTACCGGAATCCCAGGGTGTTGATGAAAATTTAACAGAAGATAATATTAAAGACATTACACATACGACACAACGAAACATAGAAACCACAAAAGTACACGAAATATCTACTGACGTCAACAATATGGATAAAATTGCAGATCATACAAAGTTAACTCCAGCACCCACCGAATTGCCAGAAAGCATGGCTACTGAATTCGATACTGAAGATGCTATGAGACAGAAGGTAACATCAGATATTAGTGATGACAATGTTTTCGAGCATGAAATAAATAGCATTACTACAGAAGCAGTACAGTTAGATAAAGGAGAAGTGTACAAGACTACTTTACTTCCGGATTCTAAAGTAATCGAGGAAGAAAGTTCACCGAATGAAGAACCAAAACTGCAAGAATCAATTACAAAAGAGCCAGTGACTGAACATAATTATGCTAATGAAGTTACTGAAAGTACAAAGCAGGATCAAATGGAATCACTAAATGGAAGGGGGACTGAATTACCAAACGTAGGTATTGAAGAGGAGTTACAAACGGAGACTAGCCATTCCTTTATACCAGATACGCATACAACTGTATCAGAGAACTTTGAATCTGGTTTTGAAAATACTCAAACAAAACTAGCAGAACATAGTACCGAAAGTTCACTTGATATGTCGCAAAAAACAACAACAGCAGGCATCGTAACAAAATTACCTACGGAAGATGAAAACGAGGTAACTAAAATAGAAACAGAATCTTCAATGATATTTACAACTGAACCCTCAAGAACAAATGAAATAACATCTGATGCAAGTCTAGTGATTGTGGAAAATGATGACAATAAAGTGACTACTGATGACATCAAAGAATTCAGTACTGAAATGCAACCATCTTCAGATTACGATCTTAATGATAAAAAGGTAGTCGATGAAAAACGTAAAGAGCCACAAGATGTTACACAGAAATCGGAACCATCGGCATCAACGGAATCGATACCTAATTTAGATATACAAACCGAACCCGTTATAGACGCTAATAAGCTTCCAGCTTTAGATATTGAAGATTTAAAACCTGAAGAGCCGTCATTTACTACCGCAAAACCAATTGATAAAATGCCAGAAAAACATGACATTGAAATTTCAACGTCTAAATTATATCCGAAATTTGAAGACACAGCAGAAACATTCACTGAAAGTTTGGCCGACGTTACTCAGCAAACGGAAGGATCTAAAGCAATTGAAAATGACCATTTAATAATATCAACAGAATTACCTTTGGAAGGATACACTACATCTAAATATGATGTACCTATTTCTGAAAATACTATATTACCAGAAACTTCTGAAAATATACTTCAAATATCAACTACGAAGCAAGATAAAGATATAACAGAATCATCTTCCGTATCACCAGTTAAAAACAAAGAATCCGTTGAATCGCACCCATCCGAAGATAATGATACTGGTTCAAATGGAGGAGAAGAAACAACAGGAGAAACTGTAACCCAAAAGCTAGAAACAACGAATGTTTTTGAAATATCTAAAACTGAAGATAAAATAGGGACAACTACTTCTCCCTTAGAAGAATTCTATCCACATGATATTTCTACTGAATCTAATATAATGATAGAAGCAGAAATCATTGGGAAAACAACTACTGTGCCTCAAACCATACTCGAAGAAGAACCACATATAAGTTATCCTGAAAATGAGCCTACGTTAAGTTCCCATATTTCAGATACGGAAGACAGACAATCGACTACAGAAAAGCAAGTTTCTAAGATTCCTGAACTAGAATCATTTACTGCCGAACATTCTATTTCTACAGAAACGCAGAAGGAGGTACAGTATACAGAAAGCCTTGGCGTATTTACGACCGAAACAAGTGAAAGTATTACTAAAAAAGATATTTCTAGTACGCAATTAAAAGATGCATCTAGTGAAGTTCCCGACTTTGTGACACAAATTATCACAGATTTACCCGAAATTGCAAAAACAACTAACCCTCCAGACCTAGGTGTTTCAGAAAACTTACCAAGTGAAAAGCTGGAACCAACTGAAGCTCCCAAGAACATCTATACTGATGAAAATATACTGAAGGAGAAAGAATTGGCTACGACCGAAGAATACTTAACAGAGCTAACGGAATCCCCTGATAGAGTTACAAAACTAGAGGATATCGAACAAGTAACAATTAAAGAAATGTTTACAACAGAAAAGATTACAGAAGGACTCAACCAACCACAAGGTGAAACAATAATAACAGAATCACCCGAACTCTCTGTTAAGATAACTCCTGATGATATAGGTAATGACTTGGTAACTAATGAATTAAGTAGCGAAATTCAAAGAGCGACCATTGCATCAGAGCCATCAACAGAACCAACCAAAATTTCCACTGAATTATCTTATGTTGAAGATGATTCAAAATATACTAAAACACCAGATAATAAAAATGATGAAGAACCATCATTAGAAGATAAAGATAAGATAAGTGAAATGGCAACACCTGAATCTGAAACAGTTTTACCACCATTATCACAAGAGAAAGTTACAGAAAAACTGCCTGAAAGTGTTGAAGACCTTGAAAAATATACTACAGCTGCAAACGAAGATTTAATAACAGGTTCACCTGAGGTCGATGAAAACGAGAATGTAAATGATGCCCAGAAATTAACAGAAGCACCTATGGTTACAGATGCGCCTATTACTAAATTAACAGATATGGAAGAAGTAACAGAAAAGTTAGAAAATGAAAATCTAGAGAAAACTACAGGAGAACCTATATTAGAAACTACAACAAGGGACAAAGAAAATTACAAAACGACTCTAGCATCCGAAATCTTAGTCCTCGTTGAAACAACTTCACAGTTACCACAAAATGAAGCGGATTATAAAGAGGATGTTACGCTTACAGTTGAAAAAGACACTGAACATCCTACTGAGATATCTTCAAGCGAACCTTTGGAAACAGAGGATAAAAACAAAATAACTGAAAGTTACCAATCGTCTTCAATGTCTACTTTACATGATGACTTAATTAAAGATGAGGTTTCTGAACCTACAGAATCTTCAAATACAGTAGGTGTTGATACGACATATGAAAGTTACGTTAAGCAAGATGTAGATGGTGAGAAAACAGTTTTCACAACACCCGTCTTACCAACACAATCCAGTGAAGAGGATTTAATGAAGGATTCTTCTCGAAAGAGTGAACAAGAAGGAACCACTGAGGCAACCATAGTTTCTACATCTGACGCCGAAACGAACACAAAGTCTGAATCTACACCAGAACAGGAACAATCTGAATCAGATAAATTCTCTGATAAAGATAAAATTACAAGTGTAAGCGAGCAGTTTACACAATCTCCTGAGGAAGTAATAACAGAAAAATCTTCTACCGATTCGTCAGAATCACTCAATGAAAAAGAAATTGCTAAAACAGAGATTCCTGTAACAGTAACACACAAATTAGATGAACAAATGATATCAACATCTATCTTAGAAGGTTTTACGACCCAAAAATCTGAAACAGAAACACAAATGTCAGTATCTTTAAATACAGAAACACTTTCATCGGCATCACAAGGCGTGCATGTGAGTGATAATCAAGTAAAGGAAACTGAGGAACCAGAATTACAAACCGAGTTACCTATTTTTATGACCCATGTTACAGAAAAAGAAACTACACACAAGGAAGTCGCACAAACAGAGCCTACCTCAATAGCTACGCCAAAAGATGAATATTCCCATGTTACGCAAAAATTGCATGATGAAACAACAACTCAACACAAAGAAAGTGATTATATTGCAACTGAAGAAACACCAAAGGAACTTGAAGAAGAAACGACAAAATTACCTGAAAATATCCATCCAACATCTAAACCAATCTATGAATATTCTGAATCAACTCCATATTTCGTTGAATTAGAGGAGCACACGCATAAGAGTATTGAAAAGACAACTTCTGAAGTTTATCATGAAGAAGAAGCATCCACTGTAAAACTGGAACATCATTATCCAGGAAAAGAAGAATATGATATTACCACTGCGAAGCAATTCATCAATGAACAGGAATATCAGACTGGAGATACACCAAAGGAAACTGAAATAACGACAAAAGAAGACAAACAAGTGGCAACTACAGTGTTTGTCAACGATGATTTCGATACTTCCCATACTACTTATTCACCTATTGAAAAATCTACAGAACAATCAACCGAAACAGAACTACACACTACGCCACATGCATTATACACTGAAAAACAAACTGAAAATACTAAATCTGCGTCAACATCATTTGATAAGGAAGTATCAACACCTCTTTCACTTGACACCACAGTAACCTATGAAAAGCAAGAAACTTCCAAATACGCTGAGCAGACTACCTCTGCAGTAGACTCAAATAAGGAAATAGCCGTAGCCACTGACAAACCTCAGCAAACTGTATCGTCAGGGCATGAGACAACTGCTCCAGAGGAAGAATTCATCCTAGCAGTAACAAAGGGCACATCCACAAAGGTTATTGAAGATATTACCACTCATCAACCCACTCACATGGATAAGTTTACTGGTCCACAAGACAAGCCCATTGAAACTGTGTCATCGTCCTCTCTTCCGGAATTGCAAAAACCTGGCTTCAATGATATATTACCAACGGATGATATACCGTCGACAGATGATGATAGTCATTTCCCACCGACCGGAACTAGTGGATATGGCCAAGAGCCCGATTATGGAGAGGAAGATCAAGCATTTGGCCCTGGAACCTGCCGATACGGGGGCAAAGTTTACGTATCTGCACAGCAAATACCTAGGGATGATCCATGTGACTTCTGTTTCTGTTTCCGAAGTGACATTATATGTCTACAACAAAGTTGTCCACCTCCTATTCATGGGTGTCATGAAGAACCTATACAAGGATTTTGTTGTCCCCGTTATGAATGCCCAGTTTCAATGGCAACCACACTTAATATTACTACAACAACGACAACGACAACAACCACATTACCACCGCACTTTTTGCCACACGCCTATAAAGGGGCAGCGCAAAGAAGAGGTTGTCAAATAAAGGGGCACACGTACAAAGTTGGAGAAGTAGTACGCGCGTCTTCAGGACCATGTTTACATTGCACGTAAGTGTTATTTTACTTTATAAAGTGTTTGAGTACGAAATCCAACTACTACCAGCAAAACCAAAATTATTCACCAGACATGCACCAATCGACGCGGTTTAATTTACCGATTTCAACGATGTAATGAAAAATATGTGGCGGTTACGGGGTAGCGTTCCAGCGTCGATATTATTTCTTAGT
>DWHQ01000492.1:0-13752 GCA_018247955.1 Eurytides marcellus marcellus | reverse complement strand
GAATGGGCCGGCTCGAACCAGATAAGTACCACGACCTCACAGAAAATCGGCGTGAAGTGGAAGTGTTTTTGCTTCCAAGTTTCGTCCGGTGAGTGAGGTGGCTGGTGGCCCATCCCCTTCCTCTTCCCCCTCTTCTTACTCTCCCCTTCCTTCCACTCTTCCTTAAAGACTGGCAACGCATTTGCAAGTTCCCTAATGCTGCAAATGTCCATGGGCGGTGGTTATCACTTACCATCAGGTGAGCTGCTTGCTCGTTTGTCAGTCTAGTCTATTAAAAAAAAAAAAGTATGAATTTTAAATATATAAGCACGTATCAATTGTCTGGCTGACATAGTGCAGGCCCTGCATAATTAGCTTCGCCTACCTTTGCACGTGTGTCGATTGTGTTATTACAAAATTAAATTATTTTATTACAAAATAAGGGAATACCCCTATAACGCGTTTTCTTATAACGCGGAACCAATCTACCGCGTTATAGGTGGGATTACTGTATAGTTTCACTTAACTTGATTAGTGTAACTTCCCACATATCTCGAGTAGATTTCTCGAACTTTTGAAAGTTGTACATTTTTTACAGCTCCATAGACTATTTAGACTTCATTGTGTTGTCACGTTGTTTAATAATTCATTATTTCTCATTTACATTTGTCTTTGTGAAAATGAAGTTTTGGAGTGTATTTTTTTTAATATTGTGACTTATACCAAACTTACGTTATTTTGCTTAGTTTTATTAATATATAAAATGCATGTTTCATTTTATGTATTTTCAAGAATTTTGTAATATTTTCAAAACGAATCTTGCTCATTGCATCGCAACTGTATAAAGAAATGTGATGCTAGTTACCATAAACTGAAATGCTGTCTTTGTATGCCCATTACTGGTTTTAAAAATTACCTCGATGTGTAAAATCAAGATTGTTTGTTGATTTCTAAGTTATGATATAATAAAACTTAATATAATACTGAACACACTGCCACAGTAAGCCGAAGAACCTACATTCTTAAGGGTTGCTTTTGTAATTACAGTAAAAAACAAAGATAGAATATGCATGTAACATTTGCTTCAGGAAAAATGATAAGTCATAGACTAATGACCCTGTCCACAAATAGCCGCAAGCTCTAATAGCAATCCTGTTGCCGTAATAGTAAGTAATGTTTAAATAAAACTAGATTAAGTGATTTTATCTTTACGTTTTATCTTATAAATTGTGAATGTTTCATTGTTATAAGACTTTGTAAAACTTAAAAGTTATAAGAGATTGCTAAATTTTTTTGGCGCCAATGTTTGTACATTTTAAGTATTGTATTACTTTTATTTAAACGTTTTCACTTTGCAAGCTTGAAACTTGAACCGCTGTAAATGAGCTGTTGTTATTTTTACAGTTATTTGAATTTTACCTTTGTATATAATAGTGTTAGCTTGTGTGTTTGAGTATGTGTGTTGTGTCTAATGAAACGTGAATGGAGAAGCAAAGCGAAATATTGTTGAGAAAATGAGAAAAAAATAGTGACTTTGGTTTTACAAATTAATATTTTCATTTGTGTCTAGTTTTAAGGTGCATATAAATTGTTTCGATGTTAATAGTAGACTGGGTTGAGATGGAAATGTTCGCTTGAGAAGCAGTTAGGGTTGTGAGATGAGATGTTTAACAGTATGTGGGGGCCAACTATGTTTCGTATGTTAATACTCTACGTCATTATTTATTCCATAAGGCTTGAGTGCCAAAATATTTCATAAGTGTCGTTTTGTTTGTTTAAAAATTGTAGTTTAAAGTTATAGGTATTAGTAACAATTTCAAGGTTTATACATTTTACCAAGATTCCTTTTCTATGATTTTTATTGCATGCGTTACTTTTAAATCATGATTTTTGTTTATAATGCTTAAAGCATGATGCTCACTTGGTAAGTCTAGTTGAAATGCAGTTAAATTAACGACACAATAAACTTGAACAGTTTGTGTTAATCTTACTCAATATTTTAATTTTTTTAGGATGTTTTTTAAATTTGATTTTACTTGTTAATATTCATCTAATTAAGAACTTCAAAGTTTATGTTATTAAAATTGGGTATAACGGCTTTTACTTTGGATGCTGCTAACTTGAAAAATTTTATTACCAAAAGACAATTGACGACCGACAAGTTGCCAACTTCATAAGTAAAGTGTTTTTCTCTGGAAAATTCACTGTTTTGTTTACAAACAAATAACATTAACTTCATATGAGCACCTTTGTAATATATTTTGTAGACAAATATTAATGAATACCTCAAAACTGCCCAAATATCACTGAATAGTAATCTTATAAATTAACAAATGAATATTTGTGATTTATTCTAATAATAATAAAATAAACTTTAAATTTATTAAATTGATTTTAAAACCAGCAAACCTTTTGTCAAAATTGGAATTGTGAAGTAACAAAATTTACTTTTTGTATTTTAATATATTTTATACAGTTTAGTTCATAATTATTTCATAGCAAGCTGTGGTTCCCTCTAATTTTTTAAATAATTGTTAACCCATTTGGATAAACAATTAAAAATTCTTTTCACTTAAATTCAAAAGGCATTTTCGGTATATGAGATGACTTGTATATAATAAATGCCCATGTATTTAAATGACTGAGGCGAGTAGGAAAGTTGTTTTTTTTATTATGTATTAGTTTTTTTTTGTTTAACATTTTTTTTGATTATTCAGAATGTATGAAACAATAGATGTCCAAAGACGTTTCTATACCTTGTACCTAAATGTACCTTTCCTACGTTTGTGAGAGACTATTGTATTGCAGCATTTATTATAAAATTGGATATTTTAAAGTGCCTCTACTATTATTTACTGGAGTTTATAATAACACTTGGTTGATTGAAATAAAGGTTTTTCGATAATTGTGTTTTTGAATTTTACGTGCGTGGATTATTGACATTTTGCTTGGTAAAAATCAAGAAATATTAACAACTACAATTAAAGAATGGGTCCTAAGTAAGCTTAACGAATAATTACTGTACAATAAAATAGCACAATTTTAAAACAACATTTATTTTTACATACATTAAGTCGGATTCAAAATGCCTGAAACATACTGATTTTTGTGTACACATCAGTTATAGATTATTAACTTCATGGACAGTAAATAATATATTCTCTGCATGAATCTGTGGAAATAATAAAATTATAAGCGCCTGTTACTTTAAGAATCACCTCGCAGTAAATACTACTATACACATAAATATTAAAAATTTATTTTTAATCTTTAGGAATTTCATTAATTAGGTATATTTTTAAAATTAAATTTGTTAAAAATATAGATTTTCAGTATATATTTAAACGTAGGTATTAAGAGTAAATACATCGTAATCCGCAGAGACAGTCTGAAACAATGTAGAGTGCTCACCTCGAATGCGGCGTCTAAACAAAGTGACCAATTTATATGCTAATACGAAAAACATGCCTATTTGAACCGAAGTACTACGGAGATTTGAAGAGAAAACATTTTGTGCCTCTAAAGAAAATGAACTAAGCGCTCTAGTTAAATGCCACCATCGTAGTATCTAGAGCGGGAAACGGCGCGGGCTCGCGGCCTGCCACAGATAAAACATTACCAAAAAATATTTGCAGTTCTGCTGCAATTCAAAATGAGTTTCCGAACGAAAGTTACTCGACACCGTCCTCACATACGTATTGTGCGCAAGTACATCCACTTATCTACCTATGAAGATATATTTATTTAAAAAAAGGAGGAATCGTTCAATACTATTTGGTTATTGGCAACGGACGTTACATTACCTACTAGTCAAGGATCTGATCACGCAAAACAACTAAAGTACGACACTACGCTATCCAAGAGTTCCCCTTTTCGGAGACGAGATGAGGGAAATCAAATGTATCGTCGGATAACCTTATCGCTCCCGCACACTGAAACGCGAGAGTTGACTACGACCATTTACATTATAGTTTCCATATTTTTATTTTCACATCGACACTGGCAGTATTTTATCTAAATATCGAAAAACATAGAAAATATGCTATATACTACTTTATACATATTACATGACTCACATGTTATTGCGATTTTCTTAAATTGTACGAGGACAGCGGGGATCGGCTAGCAATATACGCACATGTCACATAGCCCCTGTTGCGGTGGCAACACTACCGTGATCTTCAATCGGTCACTCCGTCTTTGCAAGTGACCGTTTTTCGCAACGAAACGACGCATCGAGTGGATTATTGAGTGACATACGACTGTGGGCCAACGTGACGTGAAATACTTGGACATACAAAAAATCGGTAAGGCTTAGTGTAAAAATTCACCGTGAAATGTTTCCTATCTCTTACTAAACGTATCGTAGTTTTATCAAATAGCCGGTAGAGTATTCCGATGGTCGGACGCGGATCGTTTGACTAATACGTCGTGAGAGTTGGCGTTCAAAGGACGAATAAATTTTAGAGTTAAAACCATTTTACAAAAGGTTGGTAGAGTAAATTATAAAGACCCACGTTCGCGTACTCTACGTGTCATCTAGAACAACGGTTCTCAACTTCTTTTCAACGACGCACACGACAACAACGTATTTCTTACAAATTCGTGACAAATTTACTACATACGTGCTAAATTTTTGATAGTGGTAGTGAAGGTACATTTACTCAATAATGCATTATTAATCTACTAAATTCATTTAATTAAATTTAACATACCATACAAACGCATTAGATAAGAAAAGGAACTTAAATGTGCGATTTGTAAAAAATCGTATTTGTAAATCTTGCGATACACGCGACACGGTGGTTGAGAACCGTTGATTAAGACGACCACTGCAACCTGGTTCACGTTTGCCTACCATTCCTTTTGATAGCAGACGCAATGATGTAATAGGTCATAAAGGCAATAGCAGTAATAATTAAGACGACCTAGACCGATCGAAAGAGCTGCCTTTGAACAAGTCTTATCGACCAGTAAACCGTCCGTTACAGACGATTCTGAATGCCAAAGAATACTTTCGCAATGACATTTAACGATGTTAGCACAATTAAAAGTCAAGCGATATTGTGTTTAATATAATTTTTTTTTAATAAATTGATCAAATTAGCAAGTGTTACGGCGTTTTTAAAATGAAACAAATACCGAAGGCTAACTCTTTCGACTACTCTTTCTTAACAGGTACTATTTAGTGTAATGGGAATTTTAGCTTTAAAATAAGATATAATTCAAATTCCATAGACAATGTAGAATGGTGTCAGATCAAATGGCGTTTTCCGATTTATCGATTCGTCAAACAATCCGCGGCCTATCCCTTCAACACAAATTTGCATCCGACCAAAACTAGACATCAGAGCTGCAGGGAGAGAAGGAAACCTTCGTAACTTCAGCAGTCTACGTCATCGATTATGACACATGTATTTATATATACGTTTTGTTATATCTGCATTTCACTTCGTTATCGCATTACGCTAAATCTTACTTAAATAGCTACCAAATAGTTTTTTTTTTTACTTTTTAAGTTACATGTACAATAAGTATTTAAGTTGCCATGTTAATGTAAAATTACACAGATAAATACTATGATCGGCAGAGCGATGGTGAGAGATCGCCCGCTATTGCACTGAAGGCGAAGTTTCAAATAGCTGCCTCTGATTAATCGTAAGCTAGAAGGACTACAACTAAACTAAAAGAAGTGAACCATTCCTAATTATCATTGAAAGAACTCCCCAACTAAATAACGAAAATCACCATAAAACTGACTGCGTTATAATCACAAACATACAAAATCGCGGGCGCAATTTTTCAAATTGCCCACTATCGATATACTATATATTGAAAAAAAAAAAAAAATCGGCTTTGGCATCTTTGCATTTTCAACATCGTCAATAGTTCGAACGGAAGAGTTGCATGGTGACAAAGAGAGTGAACACCAAGTGAGGTATTCCATATACAGTTGTACATACGTAAAACGGAAAAACTACGTAAAGGGCGACCTCCGCTTGCACCGTGTTCGTATAAATGATACATACAAATCATAAATGTATGTTATATTTCAACCTACTTACATTCAAAGTAAAACTTAACACAATGAGAAAAAAAAATACATTTTCATTAGTCGTATAGTATATGCATTCAAAAACAAAAAAAAAAACACATCGACAGCGCGACGGAGAGACGAGACAAAATAGAAACAGACAGCTTTGATGCTTCGCTTATCAAAGGAGATTTTACATCTCGCGCAGGGTTGAATAGGTGAATTTTAACATGGTAACATTAGAAGTATGGTGTTTCCGCCGGCAACACTCCATTATGGCACATAACGCTAAAACATCAGCTGTCGTTCTTATATTAAGGAGCAGGTGCGGTTCTAAGCCCACCCACCCGCTAGATGACACCGAGCGAAGATCCGACGAGTGAAGAAGCGAGACCACCATAGTCATATTGGCCACCGTCATTTTTGATCAGACGCGAGGCGTTTCAAATTCATGTCAAAAATTTCGAAAGAGAAATAAAACCTTATGTCACATGTGTGTAGTAAATAATATTTGTCTGATTGAAAATAATAATAATCAAAATAATAGTAACCAATAACATTTCTTACATGGAATTTTGAAAAAAACAAATGGGAGAAACTGAATAAAAAAAATACAAAGACACAAAAAAAATGGCCAACGTTTCTCAATCACATTTCAAATCAACTCAAAGATTCCAAAAATTGAACAACGTAACGCGAATATATTACTAATATAGAATAGATCTCTCGATTCCTAAGCATTTTTACACGAGGGTAAGTACATACACCATTCCTTAAACGGTACATCTCACCATTACAATAATGTTAGAGCGACTCTGTTAGTGACACTTGTACTTAAGACTAAAAACATCACGCCCGCCTAACCGAGCGGGGGTGGTTAGAATAGACATATATTAAACTAAAACTATATTCCGCGATGATAAAAACAAAAGTGTTCTCTCAAATCAAATACTGCTAAATGTGACATCCCCACCTAAGGCGCGTATCACATACGGCGGCGTAACTTGAATCTTTGGACCTTACAATAAAACTAGAAGCTCCCGAACATTAAATAACTTTTAAACAACTAATATTTAATCTAAGGCAAAAGCTCTTGCTCATTTGTTACACTTGTTTAGTCAAAGTTTGCGCTAAAATTTGATAGCTGCTAAAAACTGTAAGTCGTTCAACAAAACGTAATATGTTAATGTTACGAAAGAACAAAAAAAAAAAAACAAAAAGACTACAGATACATTGGAAGACGTACAATCCATAAAAACTAAAACATAATCGTAACTTAAAAACTAACGATAGAAAAAAAAATATATGTAAAACAATAGGAAACTTAGTAATCACATCATAGCATAATATAATTCTTGAGAAAAAAAAATATAATGTAGAAAAAATATCTCTGTAATCAAAAATATACAGACATAACAATATATCTTTGTAAAAATAATATACATATATAAATAAGTTCATATACGTAAGTAGAAAAAAACAGAACGAAAAATTCTACAACACTTCCGTATATCTCTACTAAAATTAACTCTCGAATAAAAGTCGAAGAAAGATTATATAAAAATTGGCTACGTTGAGCACACATGCTTGCACGCCGTTACTATAAGTGATATGCATTAATAGAAACAAACGATATATTTAAAAAATAGAAATATTAATCCAAAGTTAAATATTGTGCTCTCGGTGTATAGACGATAAATGATACCATAACTAGCCTCCATCAACCACTGATCCTTAATATAAACAATTGTACGCACTGTCCGGCGTTTCGCGTTCGAAGAACATTCTAGAAGTTTCCACCCCCGGGTCGACTTGAAATACACACGAAGCACATTCTATATTACAAAGAAACGGTGACAACGGACCGGAATGGACTGCGATACGAGCACTCGATTATAGGATCAGAGAGAAATCCACGGACATCGCAAAACAAAACGTCATTCCTTCGACGACGAAACAATTTCCAAGTCTAAACGGATCGATACCAAGCTCAAACAATACAGGACGCGACGCCGTCGAATATCGCATAACGTAAAAAAAAATTACATTAAAAAAACAAAAAAAAATGGTAACGGGACAGTGGTGTGTAAAGTTTGTAGATTGAAAAGGCATGACAAACAAGAATGACGTGTGACAAATAATACCAAACCATATAGATAGATGGCCAACGACAAACCGTGTTAGGGATTGTTAAAAAAAAAAAAAAACATTCGAACGCAGAACGTTCAAAAAAAAAAAGCGCCGTTCGGAAACACCATTCGAACGACCTGTCGAGTCGGTGGTGGGATGTTGGGGGGAAACGGGACTTTGGGAGGAGGAAACTGGTGTGATATCGAGAGGGGACTTTGAGAAAAGTTTGGGAGTAGAAGACGGGAGGTCCGAAAATCACTATCTACGATCGCTAGAAGTATATAACGCGCGTACGGACAGCGTACACGAGTCTATGTTGTATATCATGTGATACGATCCGTTTGAGTAATATTGCTGTGCCGAGTTCGTACATTGGTGTCATTCGAGGGGCGGGGCGGAGGCGCGGCGCCGGCGGTCGCTCCGATCCGATTTGCTCTTCGCGTATTCTGAAACGTCAAATTCATTCATTTAATTTTTTTACTGGTCATTGTTAAGATTATATATAATCTATATAATCTGAAACGTCAAATTCATTCATTTAATTTATGATTATATTGATGAAAAAAAAGTCGATTAGTCCGTATATTTGTGTGGAGCTTCACTTAGCGGATGTGTTTAAGTCAAGGTAGTATATACATGAATGTAATAATCAAGATAGACTTGAGGCGGTTATTAAGTTTTACAGATTACAAACTAATATAACAGCTACACATATTTTATATATAATATTCGATCTTATACAGGTTGACTGGTAAAAGATCATACATATTTAAAGACACAAGAGTTAATGGTCATATGTAACTAATAAAAATATAATAATAAGAGAATATTGCTTAACTACATAGTAAACTTCAACGTCATTAGTGTAACAATATTCAGAAATTATGCTCACCCTCGCGGTCGATAGCAGCACCCTAATGAGGCTAGTCTTTTGTAAACAATTGGAAACAACCACGACGGCGCGCTTTGATACATGCCATGGCGGGGTAAGGTAAGCACTACACCGACCAACTGATTCAGGGGTGGTATGGGGTGTGCGGGAACAGTGCCAATGTCACGCGTCAATGAACTTTGATATCTATGCGCGGGTGTCTCACATAAACATTTTTATTGGATAATGAGGTCAAATTTTAAGTACCTATTTTTTTACATATTCGATATCAGAACCAAGTACAGAACAGCCTCCTTCAGCATGTACGCTCTTTTACCAGTCAGCCTGTATATGTAGGTTATTTCACCATGTTGTTACACTGCCGAAAAAACGCGGTGAATAGTCGGCAGTACCGGTAGCGGCTTTTTTTAGAGACGCTCATGTGCCTGACAATTTGTCCTACAATTTACAAAACACTAATCTATTGCTTGTATGGAAAGATGAATCGTTTACGCTACTATGTTAGGCACTGAGCTATAAAGTGGATCGAGAATCGTCTTAGGCGAACTGAGTTTGCGCTTCAATACCATTGAATACAGATTGCTTCTTTTGAAAGCTAAATGGCAAGACACTGAGCTACAAAGTAGATCGAGAATCGTCTCAGGCAAACTGAGCTTGCGCTTCATTACACAGATTGCTTCTTTTGAAAGGTAAATTAGTCTCAGACGAACAGAGCGTGCGTTGAGTACCGGTGGTGGTGGCGGTGGCGGTGCGCCGGTTAGAGCAGCTCGTACTGGCGCAGGTGCATGCGCTGGATGATGTCGCGGCAGTCGTTGAACACGCGCTTGATGTTCTCCGTGTCCACGGCGCACGTGAAGTGCGGGTAGCAGTAGTGCTTGCCCTCGCCGCTCGCGGTGCTGATGCGCTGTGGAACGGACCGAGTGAACGTGGCGCTTCGTAACGTAACTCGTAACGGCGCCTGTCTGTCTGTCTTCGGTTGACAGATTGACAGTGAGCATGTAACTAAAACTTAGTAATCACATCATAGTATAACTGTCGCCACTTTTGAAAGTTTTCTGAAATATAATTATTAAACAATATTGAATAGTTCGACTTGGATTAGTTTAGTAGTCAGGCGTTTTTTTTACTTTGGTAAAGACGTGATAGTAAGCGTTGCTACACCAGATCAAAATTCCTTGGCTCTAATTCACTGCACCCAGTGATCACACTGGCGATAGTTTCCTTTTACCAAGAACACAGTAATGCTTATGCATTACTACTTTGCAGTAAAATAAATGGCATTACAGTGGTACCACCCAATGTGTACTCTGCAAAAACAGTCTTAGAATTTACTAAAACTTGCGTTAGGGTTCAAAAAAGATGTAATATGGTAGATCTCTATGCTCAGTAATTAAGCTGGCAACATTGCCCTTTAAGCCGGAACACAGTAGAGCTTGTATATTACTGCTCGGTACTGCGATGGAATAACTAGTAATGCACCGGTACCACCCCAGCCAGACTGCGCGAGTCTTAACACTTTAAAACAGTACCTATGCAAAGTACTAAGTAAAGCGTAACTCAATCTAGTAGAAGTACTGAAAGGGGCGAGATTCATCTTAGCGGAAGTACTTATAGGGGCGAGACCCATTCTAGCGGTACCAAGTGGGGGCGAGACGTATTTTAGTGGAAGCACTAAGAGGGGCGAGACCTACCTAACCTACGGGAAGTACAAAGAGTGTGGGGGGGGGGAGGAGGCTTGCGAGGGACTTACGAGGAACTCGTCGCGTATGAAGTACTTGGCGCGCGCCACCTCGGGGTGGTCGCGGGCGTCGGGCGCGGCGTCGGGCGGCGTCTGGTAGCGCGCGAACTCCGCGAAGTACTCCTCCAGCCGCGACTTGCCCGCCAGCACCTTCTCCGCCAGCAGGTCCTGCTTGTTCAGGAACAGGATCACCGATATCGTGCGCAGCCACCTGCCGGACACGGGGAACGACGCTCGGTCATCGAAGCACACTCTATTATGTAAGCACTCAATTTCACTCTAATTTTATTATATATATGTTCAAGTAGGCACAGGCCAGCCCAGGGTAGACTTCGCCCGACCAGGATGCAGTTGTCAATCTAAACCATCGAGGGATTCACTCAAACATACCCAAAAATTCATTGGAATCACTCCAGCCGTATAAGGTATTTAGTGACAAAAGCACGTACAAAAGAATTATATGTATACATAAAGATATCCTGTATTGTAATTTTGATTTATCATGATTTCATTTTAACGATGCGCTAAAGTGATTATGAAAACTATAAGTCGAATAACTAGAAAAAAAACATTTCTAATAGTACGAATTTAAAATTTTTAAGGGAATTTGAAAAGTTACTACTAAATTCGTTTCCACAAAGCTTGATTAGATTCTTTTATAACATTGTGAAAGTCACAAACTTAATTATAGTCCTTCTTTTAGTCCATTCACTTGTATACTGATATTCAGGTTTCCTTATTAAGTTAGTATACTAACAAATAATTATCATCTTATTTCAGAAGTTGTCCATCCATACCATCTTTATAATAACTTATTAAAAGTTGCCGTTATAGCAAAGAATAACTAGTAAGGTAAGCTATTGCTTATCCCCTACTATAATGGATGTTGTGTTTACTTGGCATCGTTGGCCGACAGTCACCTGTTGTTCCATATGCTCTTGAAGAGGTCGAGGGACTCCCGCAGACGGTTCTGGGTAGGATCTTCGCGCAGCACCATGTTGTAGGAGGAGCAGGCCGTCACGAAGATGATCGCCGTCACGTCGTTGAAGCACTGGATCCACTTGCGTCTCTCGTCCCGCTGACCGCCCACGTCGAACATGCTGCGAGACGCACAAACAGATAGAAGTGAGCACGTGTGAGGTCCAATCAATGACATCAATAGATCTTTTATACTCGAGTGTGAAGAACTCTACTCTGCCCCACCTCTGACCACCAGAAGCGACACTAGCACTTTTGAAGTGATAACTTTTTACGGGAGGGTAAACATAACCTGAAGTATACGTTAAACCTTAGGTATGTTAGAAGCGTGTGTGATTGCTATATAATGAAACTAAAAGTCAAGAATAATAAGATACTTTAAAAATCATTAAATAATTATTCAAAGTGATTAGATGTCGAGAAACATTTTATGATCTTAGTGTTTTTGCCATTAATAAAAACGTGTGCGTCCCGGGACGCCCGACAGAAGTAATAACTTAAACAAGCCCAAGTTGAATTATTTAGTATCGAAATTGTTTAATAATTTTATTTTCTACAATAATTTTAAGAAGCGGCGATAGTTTTAGGTTATGTGCTTACTGTCAACCTGTCAACTGAAGCCAGACAGACTTTCGCCATTATGCGTTACGTTACGAAGCGGTTTACCCTTCCATAAAAAGTTATCACTTCAATAATGAGTAAAATGCTGTAGGAATATGATAGATACCATGAACATTATAGAATTTGGCAGACGACGACTGGTTAATTAAAATTGTTAATTAATTTTTAGAACAGACAACTAAATGTTCAAGACAAGTTGTCCAGTGGAATTATTACATTTGGTACAAGTTTCCTTGTGACTTTCGGTAGATATAACAAGAACTGCTACGCTGATTGAGATAAATATACTTATGTGCAGATGCGCATCATTATAAGTTTTATTGACATTGGTCGAGTCATTTTCAAATTATAAGATAACTAACAAATAGACACCATTTCGACCTCCGCAATATCATGGTAGTATAGATTTTTATACAAACATCTATATAAAGACGATACAAATATTATTGAGAATAAAACTGCAAAAACATATTTGGAAACCGTATGTGGCAGTATTTATTACTTTTACTGATACATTTTACACGAATGTTAATAAGAACGTTCCAAAAACGCATTTCAACCCATTCCCATCCACATTGCAACAAGTATTGGCTACTTCATCATAATCATTTCTTTAATGATCCAATAACTTCACATTTTAATTTAAAATACCGATGTTTCGAAGTTTATAGCATTAATAGTCATCCAATGAGCCATTAATATTGAAACGATAGGAATAATTTATTTTAAAAGTTAATAATGAGATAAGTGTTTTAACTTGAGTTTCAGAAAAACGCCAACACTTAATCGTTTTTGTATATTAATTGGCAAATACTTGATTGCCATCGAGGCAGATGTCTATTTACTTTTAAATTCTTAACACTGAAATTGTTATAGCGTTAAAAGATTGATTGACGAACATTAGACAATAAAATTTAACTGTTCATTCTCACAAATTTTAAATTTCATGAAGGCAAGTTTTAATAAATTATACATTTTTAAAGTTGAAAAGAAAAATTGCACTCATTTAGTTTCTTGTTGTGAAGTTCCGTTAAACCAACAAGGAGTAATGATCGAAAAAAGAGTTATTTGAATTTTTCTTATAAGAGTTTGTATGTAGTGATACTCGCATATGCTCCGTATTCGGACTGCTTTTAAAACTGAACGTCCATATATTATAACTGCTCTACGTATTATGATTTTTTAATATATACTACAATAATTGTTTGCATGTGTTTATATAATTTATTCAGGCGTAACGTTAAACAGCTTGCGTTCATTCCAATTCCTAAAAAGGTGTAATAATTATATAAAAGTAAAATAAAGCTCCGTAATAACAAATAAATAATAATTCACATTGACTGACATGACCTTTAGTGACATATAATATCTTATTTACAA